>ML822506.1:14227-66426 GCA_009831015.1 Picea engelmannii | reverse complement strand
GTAGAGGCAATGTAATGGGCTTTCACTGTTCACCTCACCTCCCTCAACGTGTTGGATCTCTTGGGAAGGGTGATTTGGACAGTGCCAAGGATCACCATGACCGCTACAAGTGAACACAGAAGAGGCTACTGATCATTAAAAGATCTTCCGTGGCTACTGCGGACTTCCAATTTGGGAGATAAGCATAGATGTAAGTTTGGGCCCTGCGCTTCGCCAGTTTCAGAAAAACAAAGAAACAGAAAAAAATGACACTAGAACATCAAACGAGCTTCTGTGAAACCTGTAATGGGATGATTGGGCAAAAAACTCTCTGGCTGAAGCTCGGTTCATCATATGGACTCCAAATAGTCTTTGATCTAGCTGGCATCCATAATAAATAAAATTATTTAAACCAGGCACTGCATAGACTGCCCAAGTCCTGGTAATCATAGAGAATGATGGGTATAGTACAAAATGAGATCCAAGCAATCTATAATCACAGACAAGGTAGAGGGATTGCTTTTCTGCTGCATACATCCCCTGTGAATGTGTTGATTTTCTGATTTTTGGCATGCTCGTACGTCTAACAAGCAATCAATTTCAGCGATAACACATAAATCAGGCAGACAAATCAAAATACCCAAAGAATTACAGAGGAAGGAAAACTTACGCTTGGGCTTTCTGGTTGAAACGAAATAGATAGTGCCCACAGCAAGAGCCACAACAGCCAAGGCCACACCCAAGAGAGGAGCCTTGTCTGGCTGAAGGAGTTCTTCGACGCTCACCATCTTCCGCTCCTCTCCTGCAACTCCTTCCTTGTTTAGTGCTTCCACCCTTAGGTTGGACCACTAAAATAATGCCACTTCTTGGACACTATCGATTATATTGCGACATGAATCAATTGGATTTTAATTCATGCGAGATCCGGAGTGGGTGGTTGAAAGGTCTCCATGCATCATCCGATGATCTCCACCCTCCCTTCCCATCTCCCTAACCAACTACCCCACCCATTCACAGATTCTATTTTATATATATCTACCCACCCAACCCACTCACAATCACAGATTCTATTTTATATATAGTCTGAGAATTTTGTAGACTTGTAAGTAAAGCAGATCATTATGAAGTTAGTTGGGTTCTGATTTATGCGTAAGTGTTATTATTATTTATAATTAGTTTAAAGCAAGGCTGTAAAAAATTGGTTGGGTTATTTTAGATTTTAAAAAATAAAAAAAAAGGATGTAAAAAATTGGTTGGGTTATTTTAGATTTTAAAAATTAAAAAAGGATGGGAAAATAATTTTAAAAGTTAAATTTAAAGAGGTTGGAAAAATATTGATAAATGATTAAATTTTTATATATTTTAAAAATATAATTTTCTTGATAACAAAAGTTAAAATAAAAAATTGAAAATAAAATGTTCAATTTATTTTATAAAGATGAAAATATTAAAAATAAAATGTTTAATTTATTTTATAATGATGAAAATATTAAAGATAAAAGAAAATTGGGTTAATATAAAACATTATCAATATATAGTGGACCTTTTGCTTCAATGGTATTTATATGGACTTGACTTTGGTCCTTTTGTTCACTATTATTTGTTTAGGGATTTATGATTAATCGAGGTCCTCATAAGGGATGATGTTATTGGCAATTTCTTGTTTACTTATGTAATATTTATTTTCAAAATTTAGTCAATATCTTCTTACTTGGGTTTAAATCCCACTTAATTAGTTTGATTAATCATGACTTTGTTTGTTTAAGCAATATTCATTGTCCAAAATTTAGTCAATCATTTAGGTTCAAATTCCACCAGCATATTGTTGATGAGTTAGAGTTTACCTTGGGTATTATTCTAGAAATGAGTGGATTTATTACTTGAAGGGAAAAAAACATCAATCCAAAACTTGATTATCCTTTTATATCTTAATAAGATTGCAAATATCAAGAAAAATGATAAATGTTAAGCTAAGAACTAACTCTCATAAGCTGTGGCTTTTGAAAAATCCATTGAAAACAATAATATGTAATTTATGCATTTTAAAGGAGATTAAAGAAGAAACTTATTTCCTTGTGAAATATCCTTAAACATGGGATATTTGTGAAATATCCTTAAACATGGGATATTTAAATATCCCATGTTTAAGGATATTTCACAATGGGATATTTGTAAAATATCTTTAAACATGGGATATTTAAATAAATAATTTTAGAGTTTAATTTTCTTGATTTTTAGAGGTTGACTTATTGGTCGTACTATTGTAAAAAAACATCATTACTTAAAAACTCCAAAATAAAATATTTATGAGGATTAGTCCTTTCTTTAAAATAAAAAAATAAAAATCGATATAAAAAAACATATTTATTATTAAAAAACAAATTATTTTGTATTTAATAAATACTTTTTAAATAAGAATCATAAACCTATCTTTACTTAAAATACAACAATTTAAATTATTAAATATCTAGTATAATTATATGTTTAAATTATTTCAAACTTAAAAACAAATTAATTAATCACCCTATCATCTTTGAACGTGAAATTCACCTACCATTAAGTTATCTTCAAAATGGGATTAAATAGAGAGAAAAATCATGAAGTTATCTTCAAAATAGGATTAAATAGATGATGGGAAAATTTGTCACCTGATATCTTCTTCGTTTTAAAAAATTGTTGAGCTATTTTAGATTTAAAAAAAAAAATTGGATAAATAATTAAATTAAATTTAAAAAGGTTGAAAAAAAGATTTTGATAAATGATTAAATTTTTTATATATTTTAAAAATATAATAAATTGTCACTTGATATCTTCTCGTTGTAAAAAATTGTTAAGTTATTTTAGATTTAAAAAAAAAAAAGATTGGATAAATAATTTAAAAAATTAAATTTAAAGAGGTTGGAAAAAAGATTTTGATAAATGATTAAATTTTTTATATTTTTTAAAAATATAATGTTTTTGGTACCAAAAATCTCAAATGAAAAATTGAAAATAAAATTTGTATTCATCAATCTATAGTTGGTGTTTTGGTTCAATGGTGTTTATAAGGACTTTGGTCCTTTGTTCACGATTGTTTAGGGATCTGGGGTCCTCATAAGGGATGGTGCCACTACCAATTGACTAGTTTGATTAAGTATGACCTTGTTTACTTATGCAATACTTATTGTTCAAAATTTAGTCAATACCCTCTTACTTGGGTTCAAATCTCACTTGACTAGTTTGATCAACCATGACCTTATTTACTCAAGCAATACCCATTGTCCAAAATTTAGTCAATACCCTCTCACTTGGGTTCAAATCCCACGAGCCTATTGTTGATGAGTTAGGGTTTACCTTGGGTACCATCCTCCAAATGAAAAGAAGTGTCCTGAAGGTTTCCCGCATGAGATTTTTTTTTGTTTGTTAATTTGTGCGGGACCTAAGCGCGACTCAGGGGCATCTAAGCCGTCAAAATCACCCAACCCTTAACATGGTTGGATTTTTTGTCCCCGCAGGTTTAGAACCGATGACTTTAACATCACTGAGTAGCTTAACAACACACTCCGTCACCGACTATCCTACACCTCGGGGACTTATACAACTATATTACATGTATAATGATATTTGCAATTAAAATACTAATTCATAAAATGCTAAATCAAAACAACCCAACTAAGCTCAAATTTTATGATGAAACTAAATTAGCATTGAAATCAATGTTTAAATAGATAATTTTTTTCTTAACCATGGGATATTTAAATAGATAATTTTAGAGTTTAACTTTCTTAATTATCTAGGGTGTTGACAGTTTACCCCACTTACCATTTATGGATCATGAAAAAGTATTCCAAGGATTTTATGTTTTACTTTAAAGTTTAAATTTCCTAATTTCTTTATTTTCACTTTTTATTTAAATTTTACCAATCAAATTAGTTAAAAGACCTATTGATCGTCATATTATAAAAAAACATCTTACTTAAAAACTCCGAAACAAAATACTTTAAAAAAATTGCCTTTTTTTAAAATTAAAAAAAAATAATAATATAAAAAACATATTTATTATTAAAAAATAAATTATTTTATATTCAATAAATATTTTTTAAATAAAAATTATAAACCTAATTTTATTTAAAATACAATATTTTAAATTATTAAATATTTATATAAGTATATGTTTAAATTATTTCAAACTTAAAAACAACTTAATTAATCACCCTACCATCTTCTACCATCTTTAAGTGTGAAATTCACCTACCATTAAGTTATTTATCTTCTACCATCTTTAAGTGTGAAATTTACCTACCATTAAGTTATCTTAAAAATAGGATGAGAAAATTTGTCACCTAATATCCTTTTCTTCGTGATTAAAAGTTATACCTAATTTCTTTCTTAATTAAATAAATAAAGAAAATTAAATTATGTAATTTTGTAATATTAATAATTGATATATATCGTCACTTTAATTTATTTTTTCAGATTTTTGAAAATTAATTTTTATTTTTATTATTTTAAAAAATCAAAAATATTTTAACTAAACAAAAATATTTAACTAAATAAATAAATATACTTTACAAATTTATGCCTTAATTATAAAAACCAAATTTAATATGATAAGGGACTGCATATCAAATTCAATGTTTATTTTTTAAGAGGCAATCCCACATCGCATTATTATTAATGTGAATCCGAGTTTTCACCTAATAGTCCACGATTTTCAACAAATTCCAGTACATACGTTAACTTTTCACATAACAAAATACTACCCATGAGAAACATTGAATGAACTTCCTCCATTAACAAATGATTTCCAAACAATGATCACATTAAAAAGGGATTCTAAGGGTATGAGAATAAGATAATTTAGTGTTCAATGAACTTTTTTTTTTCCATGAAAATTTTTTCTCAATTTTATAAAGGGTATAAAATCATTTACAAGGCAAAAATTGCAGTGGGATAGCGGTGAGTTATGGGCTGTGGTCGGCGTACAGAGGCAGTGAAAACAGCCACGCAAAACAGAACGATCAATACAAACACAATAAAAAACAGAGCTGCTTCAAGACAGGACCCTCGAATACTGTAAAGAACAGTGAGATAGCATCATCATAAAACGATTTCCAGAGGCAAAAAAGGAGTTGTCAATAACTATCAGAGAAAAGAAGGACAGCTGTCATCGATCAGTAGATGTTGTGGTAGGTGATAGGACTCTCGATCCCGCTATCGCAGTGGAAGATCGAGAGTCTCCCTGCCTCCTCAGTTAACGCTCTCTTTGAGAGAGCGTCCGCCTCACTGTTGTAGAATCTGGAAATGTGTTGGAAGCTGATGTTAGTGAAACCTTTAGATAGATCCAACGTTTTTTGTTTCCAACATTCGACGTGGACTGAATGGAGCTTGGATTTTTGAGTAATCCAGTCGATGATGACTTTCGAGTCGCCGCGGACGATCAAATGATTGATGGACCAAATAGAAGCTAGCGAGAGGGAAACCCAAAGCCCCATGAGCTCCGCTTTTGTGTTTGTTCCCGGGCCACAGTTGAGAAACCACTTTGTGATTCTCGACGGATGAGCTTTGAAAAAACCTCTAGCCCCACAGCAGAAACCATTGGATTGGGCAGCTCCATCAAAGCATGCCAAGGTGTACCCTTCTGGCAGACTAAGGTCAATCGCTTTGTGGATGAAGGGCTTTAAAGTGGTCGGCTACCAGTTGAAGGTAGCCAGGACTCTGTAGTAAACGGCCAGCGTTGAAGGAGGCCAATCCTCAAACAAAGCTCTATTTCGCTCGATCCAGAGTTGTCAGCTGATGTGGGCAGCCAAACAAATCGGCGTGGATTTATTTAAGTGCCAGGAGTTGAAACAATCAGTGATTGTGTCTCCGCTCCAAGAGAAAGGAAGGTTAAAATGATTTAACAGTCTGAACCATACGTCCTTCGAAAACTCACAGTGGATCAAAAGATGGTGTATGTCTTTCGGCGCGTGGCGACAGAGGGGGCAGAATCCGGGTCCTTCCCATCCTCTTCGGCGAAGCGAATCCCAAGTTAAGATCTTTTCTTTGCCAGCAAGCCAGACAAAATTCAATAAACTTACTATGTGAAAAAAGGAGATTGAATATTTTATAATTTCAAAAAAAAAAAAAATCATTTTATTATTATTAAAATAATAATAATTTCTAAATTTATTTATTTATTATTATTAAAATTTGATTAATATTTTTTATTAAAAATGTAATTTTGGATTGGTAAAATTATTATTGTAAAAATAGATTTAGCATCCTAAAATACTTCTATTATAATTAGATTATGTAATGTTAATTTTTGAGATTTGTGATTTTATTCATTCAAAATTATCTCTACATTTCAAGTCAAAAATATCACTTTCTCTTCTTGTTATTTAAAGCCACTGAAAAGGACCATTTCGTAGAGCATTTAGACTATTCCCATAAAAAAAATTCCAAAAAATAGAATTAAGGCATTTTAGTGGTCAATGTGAATGAAGGGGAGTGGAATGTAAAACACATAGCCATCGTGTCACTTTAAAAAGTGATGAGGTGGTGGTAAGCTAAGTCATTTTGAGTATGGACTTGTGTGCTTAATGCACCATGAAAATTGTTTTCCAAAACCTTTTAGATGAATTTGAGGATAAATCAAATCTTACCTTAGATCTTAGATTTAATATTGCTAGCGTAGTGTTAAAAGCTATGGAAATCATTGGAACTAAAATGAAAGAAATAAGCAAATGAACACACCATCAACACAAATGAACACAAGATGTGACCTGGGAAACCCAATACAAGAGAAAACCCAACAAGAAGGTGAGGCTTATGCTCTATACTCTTTTTCTCAGTTATGAAATGCAAGTACAAAGAAAGGGGCACTCACTATGGAGTTACCATGGACATAGTTTCCTAAATGGCTACTACATAATCTTGTACCTCATCCATTATGCTTTAATATCCCACTCCTATATGCTTTTCTCAACTATGGAACAATAACAATACCGAAAGAATGGAACTATTTCTCTTCCTAGTGGCCCAATATTTAACAGAGTCTAATAGTCATCTAGGTTTAGGGTTAGGGTTTTTGCATGGCTCGACCCTTAATTAGTGTTAGGGTTTTGGACCCTCTAGAATATTCTTGAAAGTCCAACATGACTAGCCCCGCATGTGTGAGTAATGGGGGTTGGTGTGGCATCCACTCAATACCATGGTGGTCAATAGGGTAGGTCAACTTGCAGGAGGCATAACTTCCACATAAAAACTCTGGTTGAGGTGATTTTGCACCATTGGAAGGCTTTCAATGTGTAGAACAACATCAAGGGGTTGGGAGCTAAACTCACAAAGTTTTGACCCCGAAAGTGTCATTTAACGCCTCAAACCAAATTTGGAATTTTCTAGACCCCAAATCAACAAACTGGGACCTGCTCCTAAAATGGGCCCTACAAGCCAATTCTTCTAATTTTTCCACCCTAAAAGTACCAAGATAGATGACGAATTATATAATGATCCATTTGGATCATACATTCCTATTTATGGAGGATTTTGGTACCTAATAGATTTCACTAAATGAGGTGAGGAAATTTTTCCTCTAATTTCTCCCTATAGTACCATTTGGCCTTGCCTAGAAGTTTTCCTTTCAACCCTATATGCCAAAGTTCGTCTTACCCCTATTTGGTAGTTATGGACTTCTTCTGCAAAATTGTATCTTCTACCAATTATGTCTAAGCTATTGGAACTAAGTCCTCTTTGGTAGGTAAGACCTACTCCTTAGTTTCCTAATCCAACATGGAAGGCTTATAGAATTTCAGATTTTCCACATTCACTACGAAGTAAATGCACATATAGGGGGTAGATTGATTCTATAGGCATGTTCACCCACAATTTCCAATACTTCAAAAGGACCATACAAAAAAGCCTTGAACTTCTTACCAGGACCCTGTAGCCTTTCTTTGTTCAGATGCAACCAAACTCTCAATCTCCCACCTTAAATGTTTTCTCAATTATGTGTTGTTCATGTCAAGCCTTGTACTTTTCCCGTGACTTCTTCTATATCTCATGTACTTGCAAATGAATCTATCTAATCTTTGCAACAAAATTTTCTACTTTCAATGCATCTCCTGTGATGTCTTCTGTCACTCCACCTTGTTGTCCATATATAACATCCAAGGGAGACAGTGGTAAATACCCAAAATGAGTTTCAAATGGGTAATTATTGGTAGAAGTGTGGATTACTTTGTTATAAGTGTGTTGAATATAAATCAAATTTTCATCCCAAGTCTTTCGATGCTTCTGATTGTAAAAACCTCTCAAAAGTTGAGCCTTTGTCTTGTTGATTATTTTTGTCTTCTTATCTATCTATGGATGGAAAACTATAGATCTCTTCAACTTGGTGTCCATCTTCTTCCAAATTGTAGTCCAAAAGGCATTGATAAATTTGGTATCCCTATCTAAGATTATGCTCCTTGGTATCACAAAGTGCACCTAGACCTTTTTAAAGAACATGTTTGTTGCTTCTTGTCCTTTGATGGTCTTTTTACAAGGCACAAGAATGCACATCTTGCAGAACCTATCAACTACCACAAACATATGGTCATGTTCGTTCCTGGATGTTGGAAAACCACCCACAAAATCCATGGAGATGTTATCACGGGGTTTAGTGGGTATAGGTAAGGGGTGGAATAGCCCTTTCTTTTTGTTACTAGGCTTGTTGGTACAACAAAGTATGAATCCTCTAATAAATCGAGCTACATCTTCTTGCATTCTAGGCCAATATGCATACCTTTGTAAGTTGGAAATTGTCTTCCCAACACCATAATGTCCACCCATCACATGCCCAAATAGGACATTATGGTGTTGGGAAAAATAGGACATGAACATAGGCCAATACACATACCTTTGTAAGTTGGCAATTGTCTTCCCTCCATCCATCACAAACCCCAAATACACCAATTAGTATTGAGCAAAATCACATTTATTAAGGTTATCCAGTAGTTTATTCTTTTTCAAGGTCTCTAACACTTGCATGAGATGTGAGATATTCCCTTCCTAGGTAGAGATATAAACCGATATATCATCTAAGTACACTATCACAAATGAATATTGAAAGGGATGTGATACATCATTCAACAAACACATAAATGTAATTTTTGCATTACATAAACCAAAAGGAATTACTAGTCATTCATATAGACCTTACCTTGTCTTGAAGGTGGTATTCCATGTGTTTTCTTCTTTAACTCGTACCTAGTGATATCTTGATTTAAGATCCAACTTGGTGAAGTACTTGGCATGCTGCAACTACTCTAACAAATCATTGATATTGGGTAGAGAGTATTGATTCTTGAGGGTGATCTTGTTCAAATATCTATAGTCGATACACATTCACCAAGTCCCATCCTTATTGGGTGTCATCCCCATATTATTATTATTATTAAATATAAATAATAATAATAATAATAATATCAGGAATATAACAATTTTCTTAAAATGGTCATAATAAATAATTATTGAAATAAATAATAATAAAGAATTATATAATAAGTATTTATTATGAATATTAGATTAATTAAACAAAATGGTAAAATAAGTAACCATAATTAATGGAGAAACACTAAAGTATAATAAATAATTAAATAATGGACCCTAGGGATTGTGTTATTTACCATGGATAGACTCTATGTAAAGGGGGGAAAGGATGAGAAAAGGACATCTCTCTCTCTCTCTTTGGCACATTTCTCTTTTGGTTGAGTTATAGAGAAGGAAAGGCTAAGGAATCACTGGCATGGTAGTAGATTGAGGGCTCAGGGGTGACTTGCTACTGAAGATTAAAGTAGCAAGGTCTATGGTTGGGTGGAGATTCGTCCCCCATTTTGTTTGTGTATTTCCAGATCAGAGCAAGGTATGGCTACATTCCTCAAGTCACCTGGTTACAGGTAAGATGGGTTCTTCACCACATGTAAGTTCCTTACCTCAATGCTCCTCTCAATAATAATTTCAATGAAGAATCAATGGTTATTTGGATTATTTTATGATAATTATGCATTTCCCTGGTAGATCCAGCTATTACATGGGTAAGTTTGTGCTTGTATTTTCCTTTAGTAAATTGGGCCATTACATTAGGTACTATGATGATAGGTGACCCACAAGGTGAGATGCTTGGTTGAATTACTCCATTCTCTAGTAGTTGTTGCAACTGTTTCTTCACTTCATCTGCTTCCAAGACAAATTGTCTATATAACCCAATTTTTGGCAATGAGGATTTAGGCAACAATTGTTATCTCATGCTCCAATTCCCTCTTAGGTGTAACCCTTTAGGATCCTAAACCACTGCTTTGTATGCCTACAAAAACTACTCCAATTAACGTTTCTACTCTTTAGTACATCCTTTGAGAGATGCCTTTACTTTTACTGATTCATCACCTGGTTGATTCTCTCTTATTAAAAGTAATACAAACTTCCTACTAGAATTGATCAATTTCGTGGCTTGGTTAGCACTTACCAGAGAGATATTGGATTTACTTTGGTGTGCATTGATGATGAAAGACTTTTGATCCTTGATTAGGTGGTATTGATTTTCTCTCCTCGTGAAAATTGCATCCCTTGTATACATGTAGGGGCTTTCAAACACTACACCACACACATTAAGTGGTACTACATCTACCTCCACTTCATCAATACAGTCTGCACGTATATCACATTTGATCTAACACTATTTAGTGACCTTAAGTTATGCATCCTTATCTGCCCATCCCAATGGATATGGGTTAGTATGATCATGAACTTCCAATCCAAGCTTGTTGACCATATCTTCTACTATGAGGTTGGCCTGTGAGACAAAATAGAATAGAGCATCTACATTTATCTTCTTGACCTAGATATTAATATGGAAGAGTTTAGTCATCTCCTTCTCTTCCTTGTGATGAAGGCTATTAAGGTTCACCTCCTTCTACACTATAGTGAAAACAACATTTTCATCTACATCTGAGTTGCTTTCTAACTAGTCGTGTGAATCCATGGCTAGCGGGTTCTTGTTCTTGGCATCCTTCTTACAATTCTTTGAATTCATCTCTAGATGTAGCTTCCAACACTTATCTCCAGTGTGACCATCGATATTACACTGGTTGCAGTGGTTGTTTGGATCCTTGCACCGATATGCAATGTTTGTTTTTTGCTTCTCCTTTCCTTTCCACTTCTTCTCCTCCTCCTTGGAAGCATATTAGTGGTCTTTCTATTTGGAACCACTTGGTTGTCCTTTCTTATTGCCTATATTCTCTAGGTATTTTTCTTGCACAGAGGGCTCATCAATTGTCCTAGGTTTAAAGAGAATCACTTGCTTCTATAAATGATTGTGTAGACCCCCTAAACACTTGAGGAATATAATTAGGTTCTTTGGAGATATACCCAACATAATCACCATTTTTTTTAACTTGGTGGTGTACTCTTATACACTTTTCCCGTGCCTTTTCTTGAAGTGATGCCAACAAATCCATTGGTCTTCTACATACCCAATAGGGTAGAACTAGGACTTGATGAGGGTTTTAAATGTCTCCCACTTAGTTAAAGGGTGATCACCCTCCAACTTTAGTGTCCATGTGTGGCTTTCTCACCATGTTAGTGCACGACCCTCTAATTTCAGTTGGGAAAATGAATTTTTTTCTCTTCTCCTATGTTATGGACACTAAAATGAACTTCTAATTGTTGCAACCAATTATTCAACTTTACAACATCACTCTCACCTTGGTAGGGCTTGATGTCAACTTTTTCTTCCATTTTAAACAAATATTGTGAAGAAGTGATGACACTGGAACTTGGTTTCTTTTTCTCTAGCTCTTTTGGCTCCTTTTATGGGTCTTCATTATCTCACAATTTTTCATCCAAACCAACTTTTGAGTTAGAGCCACTAACCTCCCCAAAAGGTCCAAACTTGTTCTCTAGAATTGCCATGAGGAGGGCCATGTTGTGAGAGATATCAGTGTCTTGTTCTTTCATCTTTGGAAATCTCTCATCTGCCTCATCTAGAGGGTTGTTCGATTGGACTCATCCGTCATGGCTAGGGTTTTGACACTTTCTTCTTAAGCCAATTCTTAGATCTTGCAACTTCCCGCAAAACCCCAAAGAAAATTGCTCGAATACTAATATTATATGTAACCTGTCATGGATATTCCACTGCAATAATTCGTCACAATAGATCTTAAAATAGTTTGAAATATTTTATTATGTTGTTTATTGCCTTAAATCTTAGATTTAATATTACTAGCATAATGCTCAAAATTATGGAAATAATTGAAACCAAAATGAAACAAACAAACAAATGAACACACCATCCACACAAATGAACAAAAGATGTAACATGAAAAAAACCAATATGGGAGAAAACCTAGCAAGAATATGAGGCCCATGATTTTCTCTCTTTTTCTCAATTATAAAATGCAAGTACAAATAAAGGGGCACTCACTATAGAGTTTTCATGGATGTTATAGCCTAAATGGTTGTAATAAAATATTTAACCTCCTCTGTTATGCTTCAATATCCCACTCCTAGATTCTCTTCTCAACTATGAAAAAATGACAATACCAAAAGAATGGAACCACTTCTCTTCCTAACAACCTAATATTTAACATGGCTTGATAGCCATCTAGGTTTAGGGTTAATTTTTGTGCATGCATCGACCCTCAATTAGTGTTAGGGTTTTGGACCCTCTAGAATATTCTTTAAAGTACACATATGACTATCCCCACATGTTTGAGTAATGGGGGCTAATGTGGCATATACTCATTACTATGGTGGTCAACAAGGTAGGTCAACTTGTGGGAGGCATAACTTCAGTATACAAACTCCAGTTGAGGTGATTTTTGCATCATTGGAAATATTTCAATGTGTAGAATAACATCTAGGGACTGTGAGCCAATGTTGCAAATCTTAGATCCCAAAAAATGTCATTTGATTCCTCAAACCATATTTGGAAGTTTCTAAACCCTAAATCACCAAACTAGGACCTATCCTTGAAATGGGCCCTACAAGCTAATTCTTCCAATTTTTCTACCCAGTAATTACCAAGATAGATGAAAAATTATATAATCATCCATTTTGGATAAAAAAATAAACAACAAAGGAAATAACATGTATACTATGAGTGAACTAAAAAGGGTGCCAACAAGTTGCTTGTACACAATAACATCAACTTTATGAGAATCATGTTCATAAGTTGTCTTAACTCCCAACTGAAACGGACTAGAGAAAAACTTACATTCTTCCATTTTAAATCTCTTCAAGAGATCCAAAGCATACTTTAGCTAAGAAATAAAGATGCCATCGTTGTTGGAAAGACATTTTGGATGAGAATAACTAAGTTTTGGGAACTGCGCCATAGCAGAGGAAGGACCAGAGCATGTGGAAAGGGTGCACAGTTTAGCGCTAAAGCAGTGAAAAGAAACAATTCAACGCTAAAGCAGGAAAAATGGTTATAATCTGTTAGGTTTTTTGGGATAAGTTGTTACTAGGGTTTTTATCCCTAATTCTATGTATAAATATGTAAAGGGTTGGGGAACATGAGGTTGGATGCTAGAGAGAGATTAGGATGAGTAAGAAAGTAGGTTATTCATGATTGGAGGAAAGAGTTATGCAGAGATGGGTTTTCACTATAGAGCGGATAGGAAGGTTTGGGGTTTACAATATGTTGTATCTTTTGTAAGCGCGGTGCACAAGCCCGAGATGATTATTACACGAATATTAATATAAGAAGCCAATCGTTGTGGGCGTAGCCCAAAGATTGAGTGAACCATGTTAAAATATTGTGTTTATTGTGTCTGTTGATGTGATTATTTGTGCATGTTATGTTTATGCATGATTAGTATAGATCTGTTAACATATGATTGATGTGTGACAATAATGAATGATTTAGTGGCCTGGTTACATCGCGACCTATATTATATTGTTTCTGCACACTAGGGTTTAGGGTACTGAATGAATCTTGGATGGGTTAATGTTTCACAATTGTTCTAGTAAAGGTAATGCATGTTAGCGAATGGAAGCCGCACATAGGGTTTGTTAACTAGAAAAGAGATGTTAAATAAGGATAATGCAAATAGGGTGAATAAGTATTGGTAGTTATGTTGATGTTTTCACATCCCCTCATCCTTGTAGAAACTTGGTTCTTGTAGCCCTAGTAGATACCTCGGGTGAGACTTCACTTGCATGTAGGTGATGTTGAAATGGCTGGTGTCTAAGGGTTTTGTTGGTTGAATAACTTGAACCTAGGCTCTTATAACTGTGCGCCAACAATAATCCAATTGCATAACTTGTATGTCAAGAAAGAAATGCAATAGACCTAAGTTAGACATTTGAAATATATTTTTCAATCTAAACTTTAGTCGATAAATTGAATCACTTTTATTCCTAGTGATAACCAAATCATCCCCATAAAGAAAAATATATACTTTTACAACATTCACATGTAACACATAAATACTATGATCTAATTCACAATGCTTAAAACCAAGTTGAAGAAATAAGTTATTAATCTTGTCATACCATACCCTAGGTGCATGTTTCAAGCATGCAATATTTTCTTCAATCTACCCACAATATTTCCATCATTTACAAAGCCATTATGTTGTCCCCGTGTAGGAAGGCACTCTTCACATTCATCTGATGTATCTCCTAACTAAAACTAGCATCAAGAGAAAGAACAAATTAGACAGAATTCATCTTGGCTACATGAGCAAAAGTCTCCCTCTAGTCAATGCCTTCATGTTGAGAAAAACCCTTTGCAACCAAGAAAGTGTTATGTCTCTTAACAACGTCATCAAATGTAAACATATTCATATATAACCATTTGCAATTCACCACATTATTTCCCTGTGGACAAGGAACCAATTCCCAGGTCTTATTCTTTAGCAAGGAATTGTATCCTTCATTCATAACAATATCCCATTTAATTTTTTCATGTACATATACACATGCTTCAGGATAACATGTCTCTAATACATGTTCCATGAGTGCAACGTTAACTTGTTTTCTTTGTCTGTTACTCTTTCTTGAATTGGCCACATGACTAGCCACATGACCTACATCCATGCTAATAGCCTCAATCATCTTTGTTACCCACTTGTGATAACAAATATCCCTAATAGAAGTTGTCCGTACAACACATTCACCATGAGCATATTCAATGATGTTATTAGTCAATTCATAATCATCAATTCAATCGGTAGTCAATTTAGCAATAGAAATCCAATTAGAATTTGGTTCAAATACCCTACTTGATTCAAAAATCGAGCTATTCATCTCAAAGTTTAGACCAAGAAATTAAAAAATATTCAATAATTGGGTTGACTCATGATTTGAGACACCAAAAGAATATGTCAATAGAGCAAAACTAAAATTCGTCTCATCAAAGATAGCATCTCACTGACTAGTCACTTCTTGTTTAGTCATATCATATAGTCGATAGGATTTAGACTCTTCAATGTCATTGACCATGATGCAACATTGACTCTTGGTGTCCAACTCTTTCCATTTCTCATCTAGAACATGAGCCCAGGCTATGCATACAAAGGTTTTGAGACGTCCATTTCTCCTCAACATCACTAGTCTTCTTCCAACAAGTCTTCTCAAAATGCCCCAATTTTCTACAATAAGAACAAGTCTTCTTATTCTTGACCTTCTTTGTTGATTTCTAATTGTCACCTTCATGTTTTCTTCTCTTGATATAATATTCATGATCCTTATCATGGTCTTAGATACCATGGCTTCTTTCCTGATTCCCATCTCGACCTCTCTCTTTCATTATGTTGTCCCTTTCCCTTAATGAAATGAGCCTATTTCTTATTGATAACATTTCCTTCATTGAAACAATTTTCTCATGTCCTAATCAACAAAGAGAAAAATAAGTCAAATGTATATTCCTTACCATCTTCTTTCCTTGAAGCCTAATTTTCTTGGAATGTGGAACATAAAGTATCATACTATGTTTTCATATTCATCAAAAATTAATTATATTAGCTATCCTTCCTTCTTCAATAAGTTTTTTCCACATTCTCCTAGGGTTCAACTATGGCTCCTTTACATGAGCCAATTGATAATTCTCAATTATATCGAAAGATAGGGGTTCAAGAGAGATCAACTCTTTCTCAAGTTGCATGGTCTGAATTTCATCAACCTCATCGAATATCTTCTTCAACTTCTTCCATACTTCAATTGGGTTGTTCATTCCACTGGTATGAACTCGAATCTCCCTTGGGATGTATATCATCATAAAAGCTACAATTTCATCCTTCTTCCCATTAATCATGAACTTATCGTGTTCATATTTAGGATCAAGAGCTACAATATTTGTGAACTACCACAATGCTTTTCTCTTCAACAAAGTCTCCATGATTTATGCCCATATGTCATACTTGTTCTTGTTTAGCACCAAAAGCACATGCTTTGAACCCATATTACTCCCACAAAACCTTGATCCAAAAACCTTGTTGTTCCAAATACAAGTTGATTCCTTCTAAAAATTTAACTTCTTAGAAGCACAAATACATCCATAGTTGATTTAAGATAAGATAATAAAGAGGAGAATCTCTATCTCTTCTCACTTGCACTTTCGATTCTATAATTTCCTCTCAAAGGGAGCATGCACATAGAGTCATTCTTAGTGCATGCCAATTACCACTATATTGGGAATTAGAGACTTCTAGGTTGAAGTCGAACCAAAGGCAAACCATATAGTCTTCACATAATGCAACAACCTCCAAAATACCTTGCAACAATAGACCAAAGCTAGGAACTACAAAACCCAAGCTCTGAAACCACGTTAGAACTCACAAGTGTATTGCAAAAGTAGATAAAAGATCCAAGATAGAGCAATGGTGTTTAGAAATATTGTTATGATAGAACACAAACACAAGAACATTATTCACATAATTTCTCATGATAATAGATTTATCCATAGACCATATATTTATACACTTGACTGCATAATCAATCTCCTTAAAACATGGTTTATATGGTCAACTTTGATCACCCAAGTCGTCCTTAAAAGAAAATAGACCACCTACATTTTCTGGCCCTTTCTATGCCTAGTTAGTTACAGTCAACCTGGTTGGGACCACTCAATGGATATTACTTGACAATTTGACTTCTCAATTGATCCATCAACTATGATAGTGCACAATTTGGGTTTAATACCAAATTCAAACACCTTCTAAGTAACAAATATGGATCAATGAAAACCTAGGATCTTGACATGGAATTGTCAAGGATTCCCTTGGAGGAAGGGTACTAAGCTAATATGGATTCCAAATTCAATTGATCTTATATTTCTTGTTGAAACATGGGAACATGAAGAATCTTAAACCCCTAACTTACATGGACATACCATTTTCTCAATTTGGAACAAAAAGTTGATGTATAAGGGGATACAAGGTATTGTTGCTACATCGGTAAGGATCTTAAATTGAAGATTGAAGTGTAAAAGAGTGATCCCTATAACCAATATATATATAGTTTAATATCACTTTTGACTATAAGGATACAATTTTCCTCAATGTTTGTTACTTTCACCTTTCAAATCTACCTTCTACAACTTACCATAATCTCACAATTGACTACCCTTTTATGAACTTAGAAAATGATATTTCTACCCTAAAACTAAAGGGGATATTTTTAATCTTGGAAATTTTATTGTTAGAATTGGTAGGGCTCAATCCAATATTCTAACTCATAATTCTAATTGATAGAAGAGGGTGCTAACCTAACCCTTAAATATAAAAGAAGCATTGACGATATTGAAATGAACTCATATGGTGTTGAACTTCTTAAGATGACCTCTTACCATGACCTAATAATTTGTAACATGTTGAATAGTTATCCTAACTCATACCTTATGACTTAATTTCGTCGTGGATTATGTCATATCCTTTATTCCTTTGTAAATGAAATTGCTAATATTGAAATAAATGAAGATAACAAGTCAAACTATTATCATCACCCCATCGTGGTAACTTTAAATATAGATATGATCCTTGAAGAAAATACTATGCACAATATGGGAGATTGAGTTCTCTTTGACAATAGAATATATTTTCATTTTCTCAAGGATTTACAGGAATGCTCGTTCGAATATGTTATGAAAAATATTGATTTCAAGAATATATATATAAATTTCACTTCAAGTCTTTCTTTGTGCATAGAAAAGTATTATGGAAAATTTTGTATGAAATGAAAGCAACATCTTTCAAACCCCTAGTATGACCTAAAATGTTAAAAAGCAAGAAGATATATTATAAGCACCTCTAATAGAGCCAGTAAGATTAAATATTATACTTAATAAATAAATAAAAATGTCAGCATTTGACCAAAAATCAAAAGAGACTTATAGACTTATATAAAAGATATCCTAAACGATTTTTAACTAACATCATCCATAGAAAAGCTAAAGAACCGTGTAATATTAGCATAAATCACTAGAACTTCTACCTTAACAAAATTATGTTTCCCCTAAAGTCTCTAAAGACATCCAATCCACTCATCACTAACTTGAGGTTTTATCAACTAAGGATATAAATTTTGGCATTAAGCACCTCACTAATGGAAAAGCTAAAAACATTGAAGGATACTGAGTCGAGATCTTAAAATTTGGGAGTATAATCTTGGTGCTTGTTGGGACAAGATTTTGGGACCAGTTTTGGGAGTTGCGCAACACGCACAGAAGAAGGAAATATAGTTGGAGCACTTTCAGGACCAACGCGTGTGCAAAGGAAGGAAGACCGTTGAAGTTGTTAGGCATTTTGGGTCCATTGACAAGGGCTAAGCCCTATTGTAATTGTATACATATGTAAGGGTTTTGGGATAGAGAGGAGGGTGAAGTGGGAGAGATAAGTATGTAATGTAAGGTAAGAGCGGAAGTATGCAATGTATGTGAGTATGAAAGAGTGAAGAGTGACAAAGACAGGTAGAGGGATAGGAGAACGACAAGGGCATGATGTATGAGCGCAATGCGCATATTTTGTAAGGAATGATTCTAAATAATATAAGAAGAAGGTGATTGTTGTGGATGTATCCCATCTTGGGTGAACCATGTTAAATATGGTGTCTATGTGTCATGATGTGTTTGTTATTCTGTTTATTGTGCGCATATGATAGATGTTTGTTATTTTGAATATGTTATATGTTATGATGTTTATGCGCACATGATATAAGGTATAATGAACTAATGCTAAGTATAATAGTTATGATGACTGCTTCCCATCTCTTCATCACTGCGGAAACTTGGTTCCTGCAGTTCCCATAAATACCTCGGGTGAGACTTCACTTGCTTGTGGGTGATTCCGAAAGGGCTAGTGTCTGAGGGTTTTGTTGGTGAATTCATGTTGAACCCCGGGTCTGCCCACTGCATGAAAAAATGGCTGCAATCGTTGAGAATAGGAAACTGAACCAAGAGATAAACCAAATCAGAACTGAACAACAAAATATTATGCAAAAGCTTGAGCTGCTGCAGGAGAAAGCCTTATGTGTGACAATAGAACTTGCAATTTCCCAAGTCATAGTGAAGCAAGCAGTGCAAGACAATGCAAAGAAATTGAAGACCCCTACTACCACAGAGACAACAAAGGATATTTTGATGCAAGAAGCACAAGAAAAGGAGAAGGTTGCAACTGCAAAGGAAAATTTTGAGAAGCTCGTTGCGACATTGAAGGGAGCACAACAGAAGAACTGAGTGGCTCAGGATGAGCCACATGTGAGTGTTGGGGGCCTGTTGGGACTAGTTCTGGGAGTTGTGCAACATGTGCAGAAGAAGGAAAGACAATTAGCGCACTTTCGGGACCATCACGTGCGCAAAGGAAGGAAAACCATTTAAGCCATTAGGCATTTTGGGTCCATTGACAAGGGCTAAGCCCTATTGTAATTGTATAAATATGTAAGGGTTTTGGGATAGAGAGGAGGGTGAAGTGGGAGAGCTAAGTATGTAATGTAAGGTAAGAGCCGAAGTATGAAATATATTCACGTATGTAAGAGTGAAGAGTGACATAAATAGATAGAGGCATAGGAGAATGACAAGGGAATGATGTATAAGCGCAGTGCACATATTTTTAATGAATGATTCTAAATAATATAAGAAGAACACAACCATTGTGGACGTAGCCCATCTTGGGTGAACCACGTTAAATATGGTGTCTCTGTGTCATGATGTGTTTGTTATTTTTTTTATTGTGAGCATGATCCAGATTATTTTGAGAATGAAATGAAGGCAGAGATATAACAATGAAATATACAGAGATATTGCAATAAATACAGAGATACAGTAATGCACAATTTTTATTAATGAGAGAATGTACAAAAGCTGTAAATTTACAGAGTGAATGACTCGCTAGAATGGTGGCAGCTTATCTTTGAGAAGAGATGTGATGGCTACGCTCATTCACAAGAAGATGATGATGTTTACAATGAGGCTCTAGAGGCCTTTTTAACATAAAGAAAATCCAAAAACCTAACCCCGGAAGATGAAATGCCAAAAGGTTTGCGAGCCCCAATGGGGGTAGTTGATATCTCAACTTTCCAAGGGTGTAACTTTTGCATGCGATCTTCGTTTGGGGCGCACGATAGCTCGTTTGAAAGGTCTATCCAAGGACTACACATTTTTATATCACACTCTAGCTAAACCCTGTAGTGTGACTATGGAGAGCCCACAAACCACTTTTTAGGGCCTCAAAATAGCCCCAAAAGTTTAGGACCCAAAAAGATGTAGAAAAAATGTCAAGGTGGAAACCCTTGTTTTGAGCCAGTGGAATAGGTGGGTGGCCATCGATTTCCGCCTGGATTAGTGCATATGATAGATGTATACTATTTTGAATATGTGATATGTTATGATGTTTATGCACACATGATATAAGGTATAATGAACTAATGCTAAGTATAATAGTTATGAGGACTGCCTCCCATCCCTTCATCACTGCGAAAACTTAGTTCCTGCAATTCCAATAGATACCCTAGGAGAGAATTCACTTGCTTGCGGGTGATGCTGAAAGGGTCGGTATCTGAGAGTTTTGTTGTTGAATTCATGTTGAACCCTGGGTCTACCCACTTCACACCAACAATGCCTCATATTAAACATCTTTTCAGTCAAGTTGTCAAGAAAGGGTTCTCTAAATTCTTGAAAGAAAAATAAGGCAATGGCTCGAGGACTATAATAAAAGGGCCAAAGGACAAACAAGGTTCAATAATCAACATGCCACAATGATCACCTTACTACCCTTAGATTTATTATTGATGATTGTAGAGACACATGGGAAGATAACATTTGTTGTTTTGTTGATTCTAGAAAAGCCTTTGATACTATGCCTAGAGCTAATCTATGGAAAAAAAATGGAAAAAAATTGTATTTCCCCCCGAGTTCCAAAAACCAGTGATTAAGCTCTATGAAAATGGTATTACTAGGATGCAATGTAATCATGAGCAAAGTTAATGGACATTAATTCTAATATTTGTGTTAAGCAAGGGTAACCTTTTTTCCCACTCTTTTTGGCATCTATATTGAAAATTTTGAGAAATTCTTAGAAGAGGATAGATGCATTGGTATTAACATGGTCAAATTCATTGTTATCCTTCTCTTATATGTTTATTATGGTGTTCTCCTTTAAAAAATATCGAAGGTCTTCGCAAGGAACTCAAAGTTCTCCAACAATTCTGCAAAAATTATGAGCTTACCATTAATAATGATAAAATAAAAATTATAATAATTAAATTTAAGAAAATAATTTATCATTGGATTTTTTATTGGGATAACACCCTTAAAGAAGTTCAACCTTACAAGTTGTACTTAGGTATTGATTTCAATTTCCATTTGAATTGGAATCATAATGTCAAGAAAATAATCATTTGTGGTTGGAAAGTTTATGACAATCTTGAAAACAAATATAGAAATGTCAAGCTTTGAGATTGGGATAAGAAAAAATTATTGTTCAACACTTTTAGTTATCCTAGTTATTTTTTACAATTGTGAAGTTCGGGCTTGCAATATCTCTCATGGGACTTGGAATAAATTTGAGCAAATCCAAAAAACACTTCATACTCTATACTTTTAAAATTAAATGCAACATTTATTACCCCATTCTCTTGATTGAAGCTAGATTATAAATACAACACTCCTTGTACCCCTTACTCCTATGGAGTTTAAAGCTATGATTTTATATTTAGATTATAAACACAAATTACTCAAGTTGAATAAATATAGGCTCCATGTTATTACTTATAATATGAGAAATATCCATCATAGGCTTAAAAGAGGTTGGGTTAAATACTCCAAGGATTAACTTAACTAGTGGAACATAAAATAATACAATAAAATTAATAAGATGAAACTTTGAATAACAATGAAATCATTGATAAGATGAAATTGAAATATTCTAAAGATTTTATAAACCATAATTTGGTTAATCAAAATTAATTTTCCAACACTGATTTAAAAAAACAAAATGAATATTGCCAAAATCAGGAGCCATGCTCATGACCTAGTACATAGTGAAACTGGTTGACATTTGACTAACCCAAAAACACCTCGATGAAAAAACTTGTAAAATAAAGGAGGTTAAGGATGAACATTATTTCCTTTTAACTTGAACTACTCCAAATAATATAAGACATAACTTTACCTAATTTAATAATTTCATTACTCTTCAAGACCTCCACGTTTATAAAAACCATAATGATCTTGGTATTTTTTTTGTAAGCTAGCTAATATTTATATTAATAAAGCACAAAAAAGAGTACATACAATATTACATGTGGCTTGACTCTTGGGAAACTAGGACCACGATAATTCAAAAAAATAGTTTTTATCTCATATGATTGCTTGAAAGAGTTTGTATCTTTATGTACCTATAAGTAGTATGAACTTGCCTATTGAAAGAAGCATAAAAGATATATATCTTAAACATAAGAAAATCTTGATTCCAATTTGTAAGATTGTCAAAAGAGAGCATGGGTAGTTAACCCAATGGGCCATGTGTAGGATGACTTGTTGTTGGAGTCCTCTTTCTTTCACTACTCGAGCTATGAAGACTTTATTCGTCCGATAGAGCTCGACAAGCTTAAAGATTTAAGTGTCCCGAGATCAGGAAATTTTTTTATTAGGCACCTAATCCTTGAAGTCTACCTCCACCTAAGCATTGGAAATTTTTCTTCTTTTATGTTTGACTGATTCCTCCATATGGGTAACATCGGCTTTGATTGCCTCATCGAATCTATAGTGATATTCAATGGCTACCTTCATGGCTTTGGACTTGTTGGAATATGTAATGATGACTTGTGTGGTATTGTTGGAATGTATACACTAGGTAGTCTTCTAGAAATGGGTTTTCTTGTCAACAAGTTTGGTTCCTTGATTAAGCTCACGTTTGTTGGATTCTAACAAAATATCGTTGCCAGGGTTTGGCATTGCAGAGAAAATATGTTTAACAAAAGATGCAAAGGGGAGGCAAGGATGATGGACAAAATGGTATACCAGAGACAAGGGGGATACAATGGAATCCAAAGACTGGAAGGATAGAACAAGAGCAAAGGTGGTAGTCACCCACACAAAGAATGTAACCAACCAAAGAGCTTGGTTTCCCATGCTTCAAACTTTAATTGAATGCAAGTGTTGAGTGCTTCCCCCAACATGTTGATGAAATAAACCTGAGAGTAGGAGAATCTAACCTAATAAAACAAGAGGGAAACTTAGAAGAAAACCAAAGGGATGATACTCGGAGGAAGAGTTTGAGCCCATGTAGTATCTCATAGCCTCTATTCCTTCATCCTTACTCTCTCTTCCACTTTTCAAATTAGCTAGTTGAACACGCAACCCTAATTTAGCGATGATTATGCTTAAGGTGAGATCGATCAAAACATCATAGCCATTGTTGTGGCTTGGACAGGAAGGCTCTGCAATGAGGACTCATGTCTCGTCTGCCCTTCCTAAGACTACTATCAACACGAGTAAGCCCACATGGGTGTGCTTGTAAATGCCACATGGGGCTTGTCCTATCTCAACACTCCAAACAAGAAATGATCTTGGTATTTTCATTTTCACCAAATTCAAATATATACACGATATTATGAAAAATATTTAGTATGATTCCCTTTATTTATCCAGTAAGCCCACATGGATGTGCTTGTAAATGCCACATGGGGCTTGTCCTATCTCAACACCCCAAATAAGAAATGATCTTGGTATTTTCATTTTCACCAAATTCAAATATATACACGATATTATGAAAAATATTTAGTATGATTCCCTTTATTTATCCAATAATCTTATTGATTTAAGGAGAAGGTAACAATTATCATCATCATTTGAATACTAAAAAAACACTCAATATATAATTAAAATGGTATAAATATATAAATTAATTTAATATATATAATTAAAATGGTATAAATATATAAATTAATTTAATATATATAATTAAAATGATCTAAATTAATTTATATCATAAATGTTTTTAACTCCACCTATGGAGTTGGAAAAAAATTACCCCTTAACAAAGGAAATTAAAGTATTTCAAAATGTGTTTGAAAACTAATCGATAACGTTGAAAAACTGAATTTAATCCATGGGTGGATTTGTCATCTAAAATCCACGAAGGGATTTTTTTTTAATTTATTTAAGATGTATATTAATTTACTTTTATAATGTAGAGTAAATTTAAGTTAAAAATAAACAAATTCAAATATATTTGAGTATTTTCACACTTAATCAAATTCAAATATATTATTTTTAAATAAAATAAAATATTAAAATTTAAAATTATTTTAAAAAATAAAAAAATATATTTTTAATAAAATTTTAGATTATTTTAAAAATTAAAAAATACTTTTAATGTCCTTTAACATTGTACCCAGTTTGAACATTAATATTAAATTAAATTAATTCAAAAATAGAAAATACCCTTTAACATTGTATCGAGTTTGAACATTAATATTAAATTAAATTAATTCGCCGATAGGATAGAAAACGTCAACATTAATATTAAATTAAATTAGTTCGCCCATAGGATAGAAAACGAGAGGTGGTAGACTATGGGAGGATGTGCATGATATAGTCAACACGTGGGGGTGGGTGAAAGCAAAATAATTTGAACATTAATATTAAATTAAATTAATTGGCCATAGGATAGAAAACGTTAATATTAATATTAAATTAAATTAGTTCGCCCATAGGATAGAAAACAAGAGGCGGTAGACTATGGGAGGATGTGCATGATATAGTCAACACGTGAAGGTGGGTGAAAGCAAAATAATTATTTAATGTACCTTTTCACTTTGAAATTCAACACATTGAAAATAATTATTTGTGGATATCTTTTAGGTTGAGCATGTTACGATATGGTACTTTTGTATCGAGACACAACTCACATGGAACATTTCGAACCACTTGAACCAATATGGGCCTTTTGTGAATGGTATCATTATCATTAGTGTTAAGTGTATATATGTAAAGTTTATCTTGGTATTGTGTGTTTATGATTAGATATAAAAAATAAAAAATAAATGATCAATGAGTATTTTATGAAGAACGTTTAAATATTTTATGTTTTTTTTTGTTATTACGAAAATTGGTTGAGCAACTTTTGTCAAATTTTGAATTGATGAAAGTATTGTTTTTAATATAAAAATGAGTTCAACACTCTTGAATACTCATAATGTGATAAGATTGTGCAATGTTAATATTTGATATATGCAATTCCATTAAATCCAAAATGATTCTTATCGGATTTCAACTTAAAAATTGCTTCTTTCCCTTCCCATTATTTTGAGTGGCCAAAAAATGACCAATCAATAACATATTTAAACTATAGTCTACTTTACAACTACAAACAATGATTGGTTTAGTTAGGAGTCTTTTCAATTTTGGTTGTATTCTAAATTGTAATTTAGAATATTGGCATAACAAAATTGCTTCATTGATCTCAAAAGGTCTTTGGATTTCTTATAGACCTAAAGGAAATGCATTACAAACCCTCAACTTCCAAGCTTGGTGTTGCTTTTTTTCCAAGAAAAAAACATATATTGATATTTCAAATAGAAGTCTCTCTCACACACATAGTTGCACACACATAGTTGTGTAAATCCAACACACTTTTTTCCACATGAAAATTGTGCATTATATTAGATAATATAATCAGTTTACATTGCCGATAGTTCCTTACAATCCAAGGCCAAGCCTTTTCATAATAACCCTTCTGAGATAGCTATATCTTATAAGATATCAATTACAAACTGATCAGAAAAAGAACCAAAAAACTGTAGCAAAAATATGGACTGCATCTCCACAAACATAATCAATACAAGGAGTCTATCCACTTATAAATTACCCCAAAATTTACCTATTACTTCCACAGCCTTCAGAAATCAGAAATCAAAAGACAATAAACCCATGCTAGTAAAGTTTCAGATGGTAGGTTGGCCCCTCATGTCCATTGATAAGCTCATTGTAGATAATGGTTCTAGGTGGATCTGAAAGAGCCTTTTTGGAAAGAAAATATGCCTCCTGATTGTCTTCTCTATAGACATGATCAAAGGTGACTGCAGTGAAAAGTTGTTTTAGTTCAATCACCCGCTCTTTAAAGCATTCGATAGAGCTTACCTGCAGGGAACCAACATTATTCAACCAATCAATAATAACTTTTGAGTCTCCAAGGATAAGGATATCTTAAATCGCCAACCTATGGGCCAAGGTGAGAATAGCCCAAGCCCCCAGGAGTTCGTCTCTTGTATTAGTACCCCTACCACAATTAAGGGACCATCTATAATAATTCTGCTCATTAAGGGATATTAAGCCCCCCAACACCACTTATTTCTTCGTTCCTCTATGATGCCCCATCAAACCAACATGTTATTATTTGCTTCTGTAGACAATAGCCACTTCTTCTTACTGTATTTTTCAGACTTTTTAAGTTATGACTCGCTATAGCAGCTTTGGAAAGAAAAAGAATTTTCTCCATGGATGGAACTTTGGATTCAAAAATAGTTAAATTCCTTTCAGTCCAAACAAACCAACAAATATAAGCTCGTATAGTAGGGTAAGTTGAGTTCCTAGTACACCAAGAGTCAAAACAATCCTTTACAGAAGTCCCCGACCAGCCTCAATGCACTTTAAGATGGATACAAGTTTTGCACCAAATGGAAGCCGTAAAAGGACAGTGAACAAAAAGGTGGAAGGTTGTTTCCTCATTACCTTT
Source organism: Picea engelmannii (assembly GCA_009831015.1). NCBI lineage: Eukaryota > Viridiplantae > Streptophyta > Pinopsida > Pinales > Pinaceae > Picea > Picea engelmannii. The sequence continues at coordinate 39,271 of ML822506.1, read as the reverse complement.
ACACATGTAACAATACCCGAGACCTTGCCATCCACACTTTAGTAGGTTGTTCCAGGTGAGGATCTTATCTTCCATGAGCAACCAAGTGAAAAGATTTAAATTTAAAGGACACTCCCATGACCAGATCTTCCTTTTCGATATATCACTGTTATTTTGCCTTTTGCCACAACTCCGCAGCCAGAGCATTATAAATATTCTTTGTAGTTATTATTCCTGTTCCATCCTTGCCCGTCCAGCAAATCTCATCATAATCATTTGTTGGAGCAATGCCCGTGAAAGTCAAGTGGATTCTATAATTTTCCCATTCTATAGCCAGTGTGCCCGACAGACCCAAATCTGTACTGGTTACCCAATTTGCAACGCTCAATCCTGTAGCAATGGCTCCTCTCGCTTGGTAGAGGTAATGAACCCGTTGTTCATTTAGGTGATGAATCAATGCATTTGAAAGGAACGCATCATTTCCCATGCCCAGGATAACATCTTTACCGACCAAAATGTATGCCCCAGGATATGCAAAGATTATTGCGCCCATGGAGAAATTACTAAACAAAGATATCAAGTTTTAGTGGAATGAGGAATGCCAATAAAGATTGGACATATTGAAGGAGAAGATGGTGACAACACCAATTTTGAGCTTTCCAGATTGGACAAAAGAATTTCATGTGCATGTGGACGCTTCATCCATTGCACTTGGAGCAGTTTTGGCACAAACATGCGAAGGAGACATTGATCACCCAATATATTTTGCTAGTAGAAAGTTATCTGAGTCTGAGAAGAACTATACCACTACAGAAAGGGAAGGTTTGGAAATGATATATTCCCTACAGAGTTTAGAAATTACTTATCGGGTCAACATTTTAAGATGTTTACATACCATTCCGCCTTGAAGTACTTAGTTAACAAGCAAGTGTTGGGGTGGAGGATCTGTATATGGTTTTTATTGTTTCAGGAATATGATTTTGAAATCGTAGTAAAACCAGGGAAGTTGAATGCAAGAACAGATCATCTATCAAGAATTACTAATGGAGAGGAGCCAAAGAACTTGGAGGAGAATTTTCCTGATGCTAATTTATTTTCTGTTCAAATTGATGACGATTATTTTGCTGACATTGTTGGATTTTTTAGCACAGGGATGGCTCCAAAAGAATTTACTACCACACAGAAAAAACAATTGGTAGTGTGCACCGTAGACTATCAACAGATTGCAGGGCATTTATACAAGTTAGGTGCAGATGGAATTATGAGAAGATGTGTGATGGAGCATGAACGCTCCATGGTGCTAGCAGAAGCACATGAAGGGATAGTTGGAGGGAACTATGCAGGAAATCCTACAACACAGAATGTGTTGCGCGTAGGATTATGGTGGCCTATAGTACATAAGGACACAAAGGAATACTGTCAGACCTATGATGTCTGTCATAAGGTAGGACAACCATCCATAAGGGATAAAATGCCACTTATGCCCCAAGTAACTTTACATGTATTTGATAAATGGGTTGTGGATTTCATTGGATTGATTAATCCACCAACAAGGAGGTCAAGATCCAGATACATCATCACCGCGACATAATATTTAACCAGATGGTAAGAAGCAACAACAATGAAGGATTGCAGCGTAAAAATTGCAGTGTGGTTTCTCTTTAAGAACGTGGTGACTAGATTTGGATGTCCCCGAATTTTGTTAAGTGATCAGGGAACTCATTTTATCAACAGTACAATTAGAGCAATGAAAAAAGAATTTGAGATACATCATTAAAAGAGCACACCTTACCATCCCCAGGAAAATGGTACAATAGAATCTTTTAACAAAATTCTAGAGAATGCATTAACAACGATTTGCAATGTCAATAGGGATGATTCGGATTTGAAGGTATCAACAATATCATGGGCTTACAGGATTGCATGCAAGAGTCTAACAGGACAGACACCATTCAGACTAGTGTATGTGCAGAAAGAAGTGGTTCCATTAGATTATTCAATACCTAATCTGTGCATTGCAACAATCACCAACATGACAGAAGAAGGTGATGCACATGAAAGATTGGATCAATTGATGGAGTTGGAAGAAGACAAAATTTTAGCAGGCTTCCACCAGGAAGTACATAAAGAAAAGGAAAAATATTGGAATCTGTTGGTTAACTCTTCTTCTATATTGTCTAAGTTTGTATTGACCCAAGGTTCATGTCTTTTGGGTTTCCAACAAAGCCTCTAAAACTATCGACCCTCCTGGTAAACCAAAAAACAACACATCACATAGAATGCATTGCACAGTCTCACCCGAGATAGATTTAATGGGTGGTTGCAAGATTCAGGTGTTTATAGCCTAGGATTGAGTATGAGATATGAGAACTCGACCATTGAACCATTATTAGAACTAGTAAATGCAACATACTATTATTAACGACTATGCAGTATCTTTAGCAACTTATTCTCTTAATAGTGCAACCATATTTCATAGGCAGTATAATAACTCATTCATTCATTAAGCACACCAAATAACTATTGAAAAGAGGATAAAGATATGCATGCATTCATAACATTACACATATATTACCATGGTTCACCCCCTCCTGGGCTACATCCACAAAGATTTGGCTCTTGGCTCTTTTATTATGATAGTTCTGCATCTACAACGTTGTGTCCTTACAACTCTCCTCAGATGGGTAAGATCTATATGAGGCGAACTAGATCGCACCAGGCTCCTCAGTCTACGATCTAATCCTCAATATCTACCTCCTCTCGTCTCCTCTAGCTCAATAACTTACAAAATATCTCATACAACAAAATATTACCTATCGCATCCGCTCATCGCAAAAACCCGAATACTAACTAAATCAGAACAACTACAAATTTTGTGAACCCTCTATAATACCTCAATATCGATATTTATACATCTTTGTCTCTTCAACCATTACAATACATTACTAAAACCCTAACCCTACTGACTTTAGGTCTTCCTCTCATATGCGCGTGTTTTCTTCCTTCCAGCTGTCGCTTTCCTTATGCACGCTTTCTTGCATGCACACGTGTTGTGTTTCCTTCCAACTGTTGCTTCACTCTCTGCACACTTTCTTTCCCCATGATCATCCTTATTTCCACTTTGTCCTACTACCAATAGGCCCCCAACACTGACATGTGGCTCATCCCGAGCCACCAAATTCTTCTGAGTTTCCTCGATCTCCTCGGTGATCATATGGAACTTTTCCTTGAGCTCTGTTGTTTGTGTCTACATCTACACAATCTTCTCCTTGATTCTATCCACTACCTAAGCTGCGACTTTGTCACTAACCAATTCCATGCATTCTGCCTGGGTTTGTGTTATCTATGTCTTGGCTTCCTCTACTTGTGCCAGGACTTCTGCTACCCCCTCTTGCAATGGTTCCATTTGAGCGTGTCGCTCTTGTTTCGGGGTTTGCGCAGTGATTAGCTCTGCCTACAATCTCTTCATGTCCTGCATCCCTTTGATGCGTTCTATGATTGGTATTGTCTTCTACTTCTGCTTGAGTTATTGAATCGCTGCATGGATTCTTTCTTCTTCCTTGTCCCACTTTTGGATTTGTTGATCCTCCTCTAACTTAGTCCATAGTTGCGCTGCTTTATCAAACAAGTCAACTACTTTGATGACCCGCTTCTCTATCTCCCGCAATTGCGTTGTTGCTTCCTGTTTCCTTTGCTCCTTGAATGCCGGTGGAGTGGTTGTTATGAGCTGCTCTCAGAGATTCCCGATCTCCTTTTGATATTGATCGATTGCATGTGCAATCCGATCAATCTTTTCTATTGCTGTGATTTCCTCACTCTACGCGGCCTGTGGAATCTTCTCATAAGTTCCTACCACTTTCTACTCCAATCCTTTTATGCACTCCCTTTCCTCATGGGTCTTAGATTTATCCTTCTCATATATTATTTCCAGCGTGTCCCGCTTCTTTGTTTCCTGCTTCAATTCGGTTAAGTCTCTGCGTGCGCGAGACTGTACCTCATGGTTTACGCTCACTTGCAACCTGTGTAGCACCCCTGATGGTATCCTTGTCAACAGAAGTTGGATTTGGCTTAAGTCCTTCAAGGGTGTCTGCCCCACAATTTCATCCATGTGCAACATACTAGGGTTGATGTGGAGTGTTATGTGCAGATGCAGTATTGCCTGGACTGAATCTTGTTCTTCGTCTTTCACTCTTCCTTCTGTCTACAGTGCTAGTGGTCCGATCCCCCTGCTGCTTACTTTCTGCCCTTCCCTGATTTGTTTGAGGAGCTACCGTATATCTTCCAACTCCTATTGAATCTCGTCCTTGTGGTGTGCATCATGGTCAAAGTCCTCGGATAGATAATCCTGGACTAGTCTGGTGATCATTTCCCCATCATCATACGTGATAGTATATTCTGGCGATGTTTGTTGTGCCTTTGATTTCTTGCGTGCGCTTCATGTCTGCATGGCTGGTCTCTTATTTCCCCTTGGTTCCTATGTGTCAGGATTTGGGGCAATCTCTTTCGCTCCCTCAGCCTATTTCTGTTGTCCCTTAGTCGGTTGTGTACTCTCCTTTCTCCCCTTCTGGGTCCCTGTCTTCTTTGGCCCTTCGTCTATCTGTGTTGTCTTGCCTTGGCCCGTTCTTGGTCTCTTGGGCACTTGGATTTTCGGAGGCTGTGTTTCTCCCTGCTCTGCCTCTTCTTCTATTGTTCTTTCTGGCACTTCTTGGGTAATGGCTGGGATCCTCCATTCATCGACTCATTCGCCGATGACCATGTCAATATCACCCTCTGTGATGCAGTAGCACATATGTAGCCACTATTTATCCAAATCCTTCCTTTCCTGTATCCACATTGTGTGTCATGTGGCCTGGAAAGTGGCGATGTTCGCATATTGTGCGATAGCTTCTGGTGTGATTATCTGCATGTCCGAGATGACTTCTTGTAGGTCGCATAGGTATACTTCGAAGATGGATCTATTCATCATCTTGTGACTAGAGCTCGTCATCGCCTTTAGCAGTGAATACCTCTTTCCCTGGTTTGGTTTGGGTCTGGTACAAAAAGTTACGTACCTTGGTTCCCTCCAACCCATAAAGGCTATGAGCGTGATCAACCATGAGTAGTGAAACTCTGTTCCTAGATCCGGTGCATCCTTGCATTCATCCAGGAACAAGTTCAAGAGGTACAACACCCAACTCATTGAGGTGCCTTCTGCGCACTGGTATGCAACTGCAACAACTCCAGCTGGGACTTCCTCCTTGCGAAATTTTCTTAGCAGCTTGCAGGCTAAGACTTTGGCGCCCAATTGTGTGGCTGCATCACTGATCCTCTTGATGATGATCCCTCTTGTCCCCCTATCGGTGTCATACTTCTTCTTCATCTCTTCTACTAGCGCTTTCTCCTTGGTTTTGTCATCCAGAAACAACGTGGGATCCATTCCCCGAATTGGTAACCCTGTTATGTTCGCAATAAGCTCAACGACTATGGGGACGGGCTTGTCCAACCATATATCCCCTCCATGTGTGACTGCTAGCAGCTGTTTGACGCACGTTGTTGTGTACTGGCCTCTTCCAAAATGTGGTAGGTCCAACAGACCTAAAATTCCCATTTTCTCTAGCCCTGTTGCCGACAGGTATGGTTGATCAATCGGTTCTCCAACCCGATTTGTGCCTGTGGTTTGTAAGAATACCCTCTTCGCAAGTTCGATAACTTTTCTTCATCTGCTACATCATGGTTAGAGTATTTGAGCTTCCCGATATGACCCAATAGCTCTGGTCCTACTTGTACCCCCTCTAGTATGCGCGGTAGAACAACTTTTGCTGCAAGTTTCTTGCGAGGTGACCTTGGTATCTGTATCTTGTCTTTCTTCCACTGTGCTGGCTGGATCAAAGTTCCAATGGCTTTTGGTTTCTCCTCCATATTCCATTCTGGCCAAGCTGAGACATCTTCAGCCATCTCCCCTACTAGGTGGTCTAAGATGGTCATTTGAGACTCATCTGGCTCCACTACTATTGTCGGATTCGACGATGTACCATTGACTTTCGAAGCTACCTCTGTATGCTCTGGTTTCATCTCCTTCAGGGTTTCTGCTCCTTGTTTCTGTGGCTCCTATACTTCCACTGGTATCTCCTAACTCGTGCTCTCCGGCTATGGTTGTTGGACTTCTTCCAGGATAGGTGTAGGGTTTACCGATGTTGTGTCTGGAGATGGGATTTCGTCGACATTGACGATCTCCGGCTGCAGTTGTTCACCTTCTTTCTCCTGTCCTCATGACCTGGTCTAAACTCTGGTTTTCCTGGTGGTCTGGCTCACTTCTGCTTGCTTAGGCGGTGCCATGGAGGTGACTGTCAAATGCATGTTGGATTCGAGCGGTCTCTGTGATCTCTGTGAACTCACACTGTTCTCTTTAGCCTCTGTTGCTCTGCGTCTATTCTCTTTTTGTGAATAGACTATTGGCTCCCTTGCCCGTGTGTTGTATGGATTTCCCATGAAGCTTGTCAAGGATTTAATGCACCTTGATTACCAGTTCAATGCATCTCCGACGGTTTTGTACTTGCCATTACTCCTGATTTGTTTTCTCCAGTTGGCGCAATTAATGTGGTGTCCCATCGGTCCTTGCCGTCCTTTAATTCTGCCTAGTGATTTCCTATCGTATTGCTTTTGTCGAATTTCCTTTTCTCGCTTGTTTCCCTTTGGATGTGACCGTTGTCTTTCTCTTCGTCGAGTTTTTGTTTCTAACATTGTGTGGCCTTTCTACCTCAGGTTCCCTACACCCTCTTTGGTTATTTCCCTTTTGGTTCTTTTTCAATATATATATATATATATATATATATATATATTACTGCGCGGTGGGTGGTCGAATGTCCTTGTACAACTTCAGTCGGCTCCCATTGATCATCCCTCTGAGTTCTGTGCCTGATAAATATCGTAAATGTACAACTCCTCCATCTGTGACAGATTTTACTTCGTATGGTCCTAACCAATTCATTCTGATCTTTCCTGGGTGCTGTAACGACTTGTTGTCGTACATCAGCACTAGATCTCCTTCCTTGAACAATTTCTTCTTTATGTGTCTATCGTGCCAAGCTTTGTCTCTTGATTTCTAAACTTGTTGGTGGAATCCTGCCAAGATTCGGTCTTCCTCCATGGTCAGTAACTAATTTAGTCTCTCATGTACTGCATCTCGTTCTTTCATTTGTGTGATGGCTGCTACGCGCAAGCTTGGGACTAAAAATTCTAATGGCACCACTGCTTCTTGGCCATAAACTAGTTTAAATGGTGTGTGCCTCGTCAAATTTTTGCATGTAGTCCTATATGCCCATAATATTGCTGGTACTTTGAGGTCCCATTCATCCCTGTTGACATTGCAAATCTTTGTCAGTGCGTTCTCCAAGATTTTGTTGAATGTTTCCACTGTGCCATTTTCATGTGGATGATATGGTGTGCTCTTCTGGTAATGGACTTCAAACTCTTCGGTCATAGCACTGATGGTGTTATTTATGAAGTGTGTGCCTTGGTCACTCATCAAAACTCTTGGACACCCAAATCTAGTAATGAATTGTTCAAATAGAAAGTGCATTGTTGTTTCTGTGCTGCAATCCTTCACTAGTGTGGCTTCCGCCCATCTTGTTAGATACTCCGTCACGGTGATAATGTACCTTGCTCCTGTTCCTTTGGCTGGTGGGTTGATTGGTCCCACAAAGTCTATTTCCCACTTTTCGAATGTCTGTAATGTTACTTGTGGTCGTAATGGCATCTTGTCTCTTCTGTTGGGTTTGCCTACCCATTGAAAGACATCCCATCTTTGACAGTGCTCCTTCAAGTCTCTGTGAATTGTTGGCCACCATAGTCCTGCGCGCAATACCTTCTGCATGGTAGATTTTCCTGCATAATTCCCTCCTTCTATTCCTTCATGGGATTCTGCTAAAATGTGTGGTATTTCATGCTCTAACATATATCTTCGCAAGATGTTATCTATGCCCATTTTGTATAGGTTTCCTGTAATTAGTTGATAGTCGACCGCGCAGACTACCGGGTTTTTCTTCTGCACAGTGTTGTATTCTTATGGCACAGTACCTGTACTCAAATATTGAATGATGTCTGTGAAGTATTCATCAACGATCTAAACTAAAAATAACTTTGCATCCAGAAAGTTGTCTTCTAAGCTCATAGATTCTTCTCCATTGGTGACCCTTGATAAGTGGTCTGGTCCTGCATTTAATTTTCCTAGTTTGACTATTCTTCAAAGTCAAATTCTTGAAATAGTAGTAACCATCGACAAATTATCCCCCCCAACATTGGTTTGTTGACTAGATAGTTCAGGGATGAGTGATCTGTGAACATATTAAAGTGGTTCCCCAATAAGTAATGTCTAAACTTCTGCAGTGCATAGACCATATCTAGGCCTTCTCTTTCTGTCATGTTATAGTTCTGTTTTGAGTATGATAACTTTCTACTCGCACATGTTATCGGGTGATCCAAGTCTCCTACTCTGGGTTGCGCCAAGATAGCTCCAAGTGCTATATCTGATGCATTTACATGAACATGGAATGTCTTCTCCCAGTCTGGAAATACTAATATCGGCATGGTGACCATCTTTTCTTTCAGGGTATCCAGACCGTGTTGACACTCGTCATTCCACTTAAACTTCATATCCTTTCTTAGCAGCTTTTCCATTGGTGCAGTGATTTGCACATATCCTTTGATAAATTTCCTGTAATAACCTGTGTGTCCCAGTGTCGCTCTTAGTTGACAGACTGTTTTTGGTGGTGGTAAGTTAACAATGACTGCAATCTTTGCATGGCCCAATAATATCCCAAACGGTGTTCCAAGTATGCATTTCTTTATATTCAATGATATCTGACACTGTTTGCATCTTTATAACATTAAGTGTAGTAATTCTACATGGTTTTTCAATAAACTATAGACTGTCCAATCATCCAGATATACTTCGAGAAACTGGTGGATGAATTCCTTAAACACAACAATGACTACTCTGGAAAATATTGTTGGTGCATTCTCCAGTCCAAACGACATGACTATGTACTAATATGATCCCCATTATGTTGCGAACGTGGTCTTGTATCTGTCTTCTTGTTCTATCTTGATCTGATGGTAGCCTGAGAATCCATCAGTGAATGAGTAAGCTTCATGAGAATCCATTAGATAATAGCCCGAAGCTTCTTTGATTTGATACTGTGAAGGCACTCTTGTGCCACGCCGATTTCATCCAGAATCTGACGACCCTTTAGAAAACCCAATTGTTCCTCAGATAGAGACCTTGACATAATAGGTCTTATTCTCTTAGCAATTATCTTTGTTACAATTTTATAACACATATTGTACAGTGTTATTGGCCAGTAATCAAAGAAAGTTATAGGCTGATTTTGCTTTGGAATTAGTGCAAGAAAAGTGGAATTGATTGACCTACACACTTCTCCTCATAGTCTAGTATCTTCCACCATGGCAAGAAAATATGACCCCACCAAATAAAAATAGAATAGGAAGAATTCAACTGTCCACTCATCCAGCCCGGGGCTCTTATATTTTGTAAACCCCTTTAGAACCTTTAAAAGTTCTTCCAAAGTAACAACCTTCTCCAGAAAAAGAACATCATCCTCCTGCACCATCCTAGGATAAAGTCTTATTGTCTCCAATTGTATCCTTAAATATGACTGGATCTGTTCCTTAAAGAAGGACCCAAAATAATTTGTGGCTTCCTCTTTGATACCTTCCTGTCCCATATGCATTCGACCAATCTCATCAACGATCTCCCATATGAATTTCTTGTTCCTTCGAAAACTAGCATAACTATGAAAGAACTTAGTATTTTTATCCCCGCTCTTGATCTAGGTTACCCTACTCTTCTGCCTCCAGATTTCCTCTTCATCTAGTAATAACTTGTTGTGAACTTCCTCCAACAATTTACAATGAATATCAAATTCATCACTGGTATGGCCATTTAATTTCTGGTACATTAGAACTTCTAATTCAATTTCCACTTTTGTCAATAGTTCTTTGCTTATAACCAACTTATGTCGAGCCCAAACCTTTACTCGATGCTTGAGCAGAGCTAGTTTCTTCACTAGCATTTGTTGGGGATCTTCCAAGAGGGTAAACCGACTATCAAGCCAAACCCCATGGGTTAATGCAGTGAAAGAAGAATATTCTAACCAGATCGAGTTAAATTTGAAAGGGTACACAGTCTTTGGAAACCCAATATCAAGTTGAAAAAACACAGGAGAATGATCTGAAATGAAACTAGAGCTGACCCACGATCTATATCTCGACACTGATCCAGGAAAACCATCTTCCACAAAGAATCTGTCCAAACGCTTAGAAATGTTGGAGTCCCCCATCCTGCCATTGTGCCACATCGACACCAACTGTGACGGGACCACATCCACCAAAGAAGTATTTGCAAATAAATCCTTAAATAAAGAAGCCAAAGGATCTGTGACAACATTCATGCCCCAAATCTCATCTGTACTCATAGAAAAATTTAAATCCCCTGCCAAGATTAAATCCAAATAGGCTAATAGACCTTTTTCCACACATCTATTCCAGAAAATTTTACGATCTGAACATGGACCATATACATTCAGAAAAGTAAAGCTCCTTTTGGTATCCAGACTGAAACCTATCAAAAGAATTTCTCCACACGTAAGGACCGAGGAGAGAGAAAAAAACTGTGGATCCCAAGAAACCAACATTCCACCAGAATGTCCAATAACACTAACAACACAAGCTAACCAATCTGGCTTTAGAGTAAACATAAAATCCCTTGCCTTCACATCAGTAGTCAGAGTCTCTTGTAGAAAAATGATATGGGGAGAAACCGTGGAGATGAGCCTTCGCATCGAGGCTAATTTGAGAGGCCCTCCAACCCCTCGAATATTCATGGATAACATAATCATGACTTAGCCCTAGCTAGGGATTTTAATCCTCTACGCGCCCCAAGGTCACAAGTAGAAAGAATGGAAGTAGATGCAATATGAATATTAGGTCCCGCTCTTTTTTGAGCACTTCTAGTTTTTATCGGGGATAGTTCAAGACCCAATCCCGGAGACCAGGCAAAGGACTTATCCTTCGTAGTTTTAGAGATAGGAAATTCAGAACCTGAGGTACCCTGAACCCCATCTACCACCTCAACTCTATTTGAAAAAATAGGCAAATGTACCGAGCTATCAACCTCCCTAATAGAGGCGAAACTTGACATAATCTTATCCAACGATACTTCACTCAACTCAGGCTCCCCATACATTGGAGGTAGAGAAGAGTCAGTAGCTAAACTACTAGGGGATAGGGTAGTGCTAGGCCTGTGTAGAGTCTCAACCTGCTTCTTTGTTGGAACCTCAACATCAGAAGAGACTAATGAAGGCATCCTTGAGACAACAGGTTCAGGAACCACCCTCTCACACACCCTATCCACAGAACTAACATACACACCCAACACATTACTAGGCAAGACTACCTCCTCCTCAACAAGTCACTGTCATGGTTCTCAGAGTTCCCACTATCTTTCGTAAAAACAGAGAAATGAGAATCGAGTTGCTCCCTTTCTAAAGTAGACAAGGAACATTAAAGAGAGAGAACAAAGTGTCGCAGCTTGCCCACAAAAGAAGAAGTAGAAAGTTGAGGGAATTCCAATTCCCGCAATTCTGAGTAGTTGTCCTGCTCCGGGTTCTCCAACTCGGCCGGATAAGCATTAAAACCAGGTTCTTCTTTCGATGACTCTTCATAAACATAGCCAAATGGAAGTCGACAGTCCTTTTTCAAATGTCTCGTCTGGCGACAGCGAGAAAAACGGAAGGGAACACCGAGATAATCCAGATGTTGTGTATAAATAAAACCTCTCCAGTCTATCTCTAATAATTCTAAGAGTCCACCATGACTGTCAATATCGATGAGTGTCTTTTCCATACGCCTGTAACTGGAGTGAAATGCCTCTTCATCCGATTTTATGTAGCGTCCCGACACGTTCTCAATTACCTCCAAGGCTCTGAGATTCTATAAATGAAGGGGGAGCCCTGGAAGCAAGTTCCACAAGTGTATGAAGCTAAAATATTATGTAGCAGGGTCAAACTTGAGTCTCCATCTCTTAAGCATTAGACTGCCTCCATCGAATTCCCATAACCCTTCGAAAATCCTGTTTGAATCCTCCGAGGAGTGGAATACAAAGCTGAACCAAACCCTCGGCATCGTAAGGAGAGCCAGAGTGTATCCCAGGACAGGTGCCCAGGTAGCCTCCATCCATGCAGTCACCGAACTAAAACATAAATGATGATATGCTAACCTTTGAACAAGCGCATAGAGCGCAAGTGAGAAAGAGTCCTCCAACCCCACATCCATTTTTAGGACCAGAGAACATTTTGTTCTCTTGGTTTTCCAAGATTTTTGAATTCACTTCAGTAAATGTCGCTTCCTCTCCACCAGTCCTTCTGTCACCATTGCAGAGCGTCCAGCCTGTCACCCCTCCTCTTCAAGAGTAACAGATGAAACCTTCGATGAGTTCCAGTTGACCCTGCCTTTCACAATAAATGGAGATACCTTCACTTCATTTGAATCACCACCAGTATAACTCAGAGCTTCGTTAACAACTGGAGCAGTGGAGAGCACCGATATAGTGGAAAAATTTTGGACAGTGCCAGAGGACAAAGGAAAAGACGCACCACAAGTTGGTGGAAGCTTTGATGGTGAATTTACATAGGAATTATTACCTTGGTTCCTACAAATCTCATCCACCGTAGATATGAATCTAGGGTGATCCCAAGGATCCCTTGCCTCATCTCTTGATAGAACTCTGACATCCCCTGTCATTTAAACTAATTAGGAACTTTAAGACCCAAATCAATGCAGCCAATGAAAACATTAAGAAACGTGAAGTGGCAACCTTAGTGGAACATCGTCCATTACATCCCGCAGGGAAGGACTACGAAAAGATAGGAAAACAAACCCATCCTGACAGTTCAATAACTATAGAAACAACACCAAAAATCATCCAAGATGCCACTAAAAAGACGGAGAGAGGAAAGGAATCTACAGGCTAATGGGACCCCACCAACAAATAAAAAAAAATAACTCGGCCAGACAAAACAAAGTTCCAACGGCTCGCCTACCAACATCAAAAGCTGGATAAGCGAAACAAAGTCCCCCTCCTAACCCTCCCTTTAAGTTCCCTCCTAAAAAATTAAAAAACCCTCTGCGCCATGAAACTTGCACAGAGTTGTGAAATGTCTCTTTGGAGACATCCAATAAAATTGGAACAATATAGAGAAGATTAGCATGGCCCCTGCACAAGGATGACACACACAAATCGAGAAATGGTCCAAATTCTAAAACTTACTCCCAACACACTTAAAAAAAGGAAAACGTCAAGCTTCATCTTTCTCAAAACACCTATAAGCCTCTATTCTTATAAATTAATCAACATTTCATTGTTTTTCCAACTAGGTTCGAAACCTAATACAATCATCAATATTTAACAGTAGTGGAAAAACTAACAATAAACTAGAACCTTCTAAAGCACATTACCATCATGAGATCTGGATCTAGGAAGGAGTAAATGGGAAGAGATATATCTAGGAGAGCATGTCCCTCCACTTTCTCACTTATTTTCATCATTCCTTTTAAATATTTAAGGCTTCCTTTGCTAATAGGTTTACTTTCATATTGAGTTTCATTTATACATGTTGGAACAAGATAAATTCAAAGTGATGCCTTACCTCTTTAACTTTGTCCATAATAGGCGCTAAGTGAGATTTTCCAACCTGAAATTTCCATTAACCTATTCCACTATGAGCTTAGAATCACATCATATAAAGTCAATTTATGCCTTTTTCCATTGCAATAATTAACATCAACTAGAGGCCACATATTTTTTTCTCTATTATTAGATCCAGCCATATATTTTTGCTCTATTATTAGAGCCAACCCCTACTACAACCTTATAAAGAAATAACATGGTTGTATTTAATAAATAAAATGATTCCTACTTCAGATGATCTTGGAATACCTTGATCGGCTCCATCGAATAGATCCATGCTTTTGATTTATCATTCTCTAGTGGCTTCACATTTCTTTGAACCTTCATTTTTATTCATTTCCATATACCTCCACATACATATCTTACCTTGAGAAAAAAATATATTAGTAATGTTTCCTTCCTTTGCAATATCATCTCATTTCTAAGCAACCAACCATACTACCCATGTCACTGTACAAGGCAAATATTTATGCTTACATATTTATCTAACCCCATGTCATATTACAAAGCATTCTAACATAGAGTAACCTTCCTATTTTCCATTTCTTTTTGTTAATTTTAGAGCATCTTCCCAAACAAGGCTTAGTATTCCTACTCTTCAATGATGGTCCATTAAAATGCTTCCCTTTGTCAGTTGAGAGGCATGAAAACATCTAAGCAGTGCTTTACAAACTTCCTAAAATAATTTACTAGCCCCATGTACCCTCTTACCTTAATTAGGTTCTTTGGGCTTGGCCAATCCATGATAGCCATAACTTATTTGGATCTATGAGATGTTTTCCTCCATTGACCACAAAGCCTAAGTATAATAGTAAGTGCTTTGCAAAATTGTGGTTCTAAACTATACACTAGAGAATAATAAGATATTTTTGGTGATGTTGAATCACCAAGATCCCCTTTTGAGTGAATTGAACATATTGAATAGGTTTGTTAGTTGAGAGGCATGAAAACATATAAGAAGTGCTCTACAAACTTCCTATCCCGATAGACCCTCTACCTTAATTAGGTTCCTTGGGCTTGGCCAATCCATGATATCCATAACATGTTTGGATCTATGAGAAGTTTGCCTCCATTGACCACAAAGCCTAGGTACAATCATATAAATGATTTGCAAAATTGTGGTTCTAAACTATACACTAGAAAATAATAAGATATTTTTGGTGACGCTGAATCACCAAGCTCTCTTATTGAATGAATTGAACATATTAAAGTTCAAATCGACAACAAGGTGTCTAATGACTAGTAATAACTCAAAGATTTCATCAATAAATGCACAGAGGTCAGATTCTGCAATATGACAGGTTTAGTTTTTGTTTTAAAAGGGTTGGTAGGACAAACAAGGAAAATTTACCATTGGGCAATGGAGTCAATGCCTGAATTTCAATGTTTTTATAGTCAACAACAGGTTGGTTTCTTTCTGCGGATCTGAGGAAAAATAGGTGTTATGCTCAGCAAATAAATGATATGAAATGAGAGATGGAAAGGAGAAGAAAGCCCACTACAATACATGAATCAATCGGTGGATGAATCTCCAGTGAAACTTTAGAAGAAAGGACACAAAGATTAATTACTAAACAGAGCATTAAATGAAGATGAATTCTGTAAACTTAACCATTAACACATAACACGCATCATCCTTGTGAAGTAGCATCAAACATGGATGAATTCCTACCACTTACTCTCAGAAAATTCTAGAAAAAAACGTAATCGTGGAAATGATATACAAGAAACACATATTGAACATAAACATTGTGATGAATCTCAAATCTCAGAAAGAGGAAACTTTTGCATAAACTTCAAAGGAATAAACAAGTCTTGATCTGCAGTAAAATAGTCCTATTTTCCCAAAAAGAGTCCCCTTATTTAAATCAAAATGACCAACTTATACAAAAAAATAATGCCACATTTGACTGTTAGGGTTGAACTACTACCTCCTAGAATCATGGATCCGATTTCTTTGAAAGAGAACAATAACTTCAACAGATTAACTAAAAATAGAAAACTCGACTTTGCCAAATCATAATCGTAACCGAAATATTCTTTAAAATCATTGATCATGATCAAAATTCAACCATATGGTTGTGATGAGTCATCATGTGCACTAATGGACACTTTGTCTATTGGCATGTTTTACAGGCAACGTATTCTTGTCATTGATGGCAAGTACAACAACGACAAAGGTATGGTTACAGGAAAGAATAGTAGCGACATTGACAGGTTTACAGTTGGGAGACAACAATGGAAAACAGGCAGGCAAGGAAGATCAACATCGATGATGGCATGGAAAGATCAGAAGCATAACAATGAAGAGCAATAGTGATCATTGGATCCCATTCAGAATTCCCGATGACCGTCAAATATGAATCCAGACAGGAGGAGCGCAAATATGGAGGACATATCTCGGGCGTTAGATCCAAGCGCAGGGTCTGACCATCGTTGGACCTAGGAGAACCTGCACGTTCTTTAAAGTGTTAGGAGAAGCAAGCTTACAAAATCCTGAAAGAAGGAGGACCGTCCATCTTCGGGCAGGACACGTGGTCACAGATCAACATTTCGCTGACTGGAAAGTCAAAAGAAGGAGGTGCTCTAACCTCTCGAAATTGCGAAATGTGAAACCACAATTTAATCTGAGTCGTTGATCAAAGGGAGATCGTGGACCGTTGATCTAACTCCATTTCAGAGTTTCGGATACCGGGAGTTGGAGGAGTCAAGGAAGCAACTCACGGTAGAAAATCGCAAAATGCGAAACCACGACTTAAGCGTAAACTCCATTTCGGAGTTTCAGATACGGGGAGTTGGAGGAGTCAAGAGTCGAGACTCTTCATCACAAGAATCCCGAAGTTGCGAAATGTGAAACACCGAAATCTCGAAACAGACACATCAACAAAGACTCCATTTCAGAGTTTCATAGACCGGGAAATCAAATATCAAAGGAACTTTAACCTTTGAAGTAGCGAACCCCGAAATCCTGAAACAAACATGACGAAGGCCCGTGAAGTTTTGAAATCATGAAAAGATCTCGATCGTCGAATCATCAAGATTGTGGACCATTGATCTGACTCCATTTTGGAGTTTCGGATACTGGGATTTGGAGGAGTCAAGAGTCGAGACTCTTCATCACATGACTCTCGAAGTTGCGAAATGTGAAACGCTGATCATTTCGGGGTTTGTGACTTGGAGCGTCGAGATACTTCTCCACAGGAATGTCGAAATGTAGGAATGTTGAAATGCGAAATCGCGAAAGAACTTTATGGATAAATGCTTGGTCACAATTGTGGGCATGTGAAGGAAGGAGCATGCAAGTTGCAAGGCTCCATTTCGTGATCGGGAGTTGGAAGAGTCAGAGTGACTCGCAACAAATTCGCGAAACGAGAAATTGCGAAATGCAGTTTCAAATAAGGCTGTGGTCACAACCAGTGGTCACATATGCAGAAGATAGAGGAAGGATCTAGTGAAACCAAGCTCCATTTCAGAGTTTTGGGGATCGCAACATGGAGCATCAATATATCTCATCACAAGAATTGTCGAAATGCCAAAATGCCGAAATGCAAAATGACAAAATCGACGCGAGACCCTGTGCTTGTAATCCAACGGTGTTGGATACTTGGAAATCTGATCAAAGGGCTACTGTTGCTCTTCACAGTTAATCGATCAGTTACAATCGAGTTGGCAGAACTAAATCATGACTCTTGTACGGTTGGCGATTCAATTGTTGATGCGTTTTCTTGGAGGTTCACAGTGTAACTGGTATAAACGACTGATGGTTTCTGCCAGAGGACTCGGGAGAGACTTCAGGGTGATTGCCAGAGAAGATGAAGAGTCTCGAGGCATCTTCCAGCGGCATGAAGACTGTTCATAGAGGATATTGATATATGTAAGACCATTGGAGCCTGGAACTGCAATAGAGGGAATGAGCTCGACTGTGACAGAGAAGACGAAGAGTCTCGACTGCTGGAGAGGCTAAGGAATCTCGGCATAACACCCAGTGATGATGGACACATGGGTTTAACCGCTAGAGAAGCTGAAGAAGTTGCAATGATGATTAGGCAGAGCACTCAACATGGGGAGAGAATGCAGAAGCATTGTGAATAGAGGATGCAGAAGATGCACATAGAGAATAAAGACGCAAAACAAAGAAGAGATTGGGTGTTGTTGAGAGTGATTTAGGTGTGTAGAAGGAGGTAAAGTCCAGCAGTTGAAATGCATAGAAGAGGAATGGTGCATAGAAGGGACATGGCGCGTAAATCATGAAAGGAAGAAGAACATAAAGCGTAAGGAAGGAGTGCAGGAAGACACTGATGCAGGTAGAGCAGAGCAGTGTAGCAGAACAATGATGAGACCGGTAAGCCATTGATAAATATTGTATCACTGTGATAAATTTATATATAGCAAAATTTATATTTCAGGCTGGTAGGGAGGTGCTATGGAGGACTGTTGTCCTCAGAGGTTCAAGTGGGTTCTTGAACATAGGGAGTTGTAGCTTCCATCTGGTTGCAGCCAGAGAAACCAAGGTGGCATGGTGGTGCAAGGGAGAACTGTTGTTCTCTGTTTTATAGGTTGGTGCATGTGTGACTGGAAGTTGGTGCTTCCATCCAGTTGGTGCTAGAACACTTAGGGAGTTGTTGCTTCCTTCTAGTGGGCACTAGAGAAACCAGGGAGTTGGTGCTTCCTTCTAGTGGGTGCTAGAGAAACCAGAGAGTTGGTGCTTCCTTCTAGTAGGTGCTAGAGAAAATAGAGAGTTGGTGCTCTTAGCAAGTTGCAGCTTGCAAAACAGAGGTTGTAGCCTCACAATGAGTTGGAGCTCATATGTATGATAATGTATAGAATGTAAAGATTACTTATCATACCAAGAAGAAGAGGTTTTTATCGTTTATGGGTTTCCTCAGGAAATATATGTCTCTGTATATTTCATATGTGTGACTGATGTCGAATGTTCTATTTCTTACCTCCCTACATTATTGTGATTGTCATTAAGTGCTCTGCAAAGAGTTTAAAATAAGCATAATTGTTTAAGCATGGTAACAACTAATTCACACCCCCCCCCTCTCAGTTGTCTAACAATTTGGTATCAGAGTGAGTTCCTTTTATCTAAAGGTAGATCTGTAAGCTTAAACATGACAAGTCATGAAGGGACTTCAACCACTAAGCCTCCTCTGTTTGATGGAACAAATTTTGCCTTCTGGAAGGTTAGAATGAGAACATGCATAATGGCCTTAGGTGTTGATGTTTAGGATATAGTAGAGACTGGATACATAAAGCCTATTTTGCTAGCTTCCAGGGATGATAAGTTAGAATTTATCTTTAATGCTAAGGGAATGAATTCTATCTTGAATGGACTTGCAGAAGCCGAGTTTGTGAAGGTGATGCATCTTCAAACTGCCAAAGAAATGTGGGATAAACTTATTAGCAACTATAAAGGAAATGAGAAAGTAAAAGACGCCAAACTTCAAACATTTAGGTTGAAGTTTGAACAACTAAATATGAATGAAGATGAAATAGTTAGCAAGTATTTTTTAAGAGTTGAAGAACTTGTGAATGCCATGAAGGTTCTTGGTGAGAAGATTGAAGAATCAATTTTAGTTCAGAAGATTTTAAGATCTTTGCTTGATAAATTTAATCCAAAAGTATCTGCAATAGAAGAACTAAATGATCTTAAAACTCTGTCCATTGATCAACTCCTAGGAACTTTAACTGCATATGAAATGATAATCAACAAAGATAAATCCATTACTAGAGAAGCATCTTTTAAAGCAGACAAGGATACTGATTTAGATTTAGATGATATTGAGGAAAAATTTGTGAGAAGGTTAAAGAAAGGATTAGGAAAATATCAAGGCAAGCTTCCCCTCAAATATTTTAACTGTGGTAAGATAGGTCACTTTGCAAATAATTGTCCACACAAGAAAAAGGACCAAAACTCTGAAGGTGAAGAGAAGTACAAATCCAAAATATTTGATAGAAAGAAAAGTTTATGTGTAAACAATGATGACTACTTAGAAGACACCGATAGTGACTCTTCCTGTGAAGATAAGGTAAATGACTTCATGCTTATGGCCAAAGAGGATTATGATAATAAAAGCATAGACAATGATGATAATGATGAAGAAGTTGTGGTTGATATGGAAGGAGAACTGATCAGTGCACTGGAAGAGATTGACAGACTCAGAATTAAGAACAGAAAGCAAAAACAATTGCTGATATAGTTTGAGAAAGACAGTAAACAATCTGATGAAGACTTTGCCCTGCTAAAAGTGGAATTATAAGAGGCAAAGAAAATCGAGGACATTCTAAAACAATAGTTATCAGAAAAGAAGGCAAGATGTAAAGCTCTGGAAGAAGAAGTAGTGAAAACTAGGAAAGAGTTGGAGAAGTTTTAAGCCTTGTATCATCATAATCTGTCAAGTATCAAAGCCTCATAAGGATTAGCCACCATTCTGAATCAGCAAAGGAATCCAAAGTTGAAAATAGGTTTGGGTTATGAAGAGGGATCAAGTAGTGGTCATCCAAGCAACAAATACTTCATCAAGTTTGTCAAATCTACAACCAATGATAACAATAAACCTATAGAAACAAATGAAGATAATCAACCGCCCAGGAGGAGTAAATAAAAAGGTGCCAGAATTGAATCTGTAGAACAAGGAAATAATACACTCCCTGCTCAAGGAAATCATCAGCATGGAAGAAATCGATTTGCTCAAAGAAGAAAACCATTTTCCAGGTACAAAGAATATTTTTATGGATATTGTTTCTACTGTTCTAACTTTGGTCACAAAGCTGTAAATTGTTCCTTAAGACTTAGACATGAGAAATTAAGATTTCCAAGGAATAAATATTTTCCACAACAAAGAATGATACAGCCAAGTAACAAACCATCACAGATTGCAAATTGCCAAATTAAGTCTAGAGACATGCAACTGAGGAGGTCAAGAAATAATAAACATTCAATGAGTAGACAACGCTGCAACAATAACTTTGACCTATTGAACAATGAGATTGAATGCTATAACTGTCACAACTTTGGCCACAAAGCTGCAAACTGCCATCTGAAGAATTACAAAGCAGATCCAAGGATAAAGTTCTTAGATAGAAAGGCCAGCACATGGAAAAGGAAATATAGTGAAAAAGGTGGTCTAGCACTTTCAACTAAAAAACAAAAGGCTTTTGGGAATATAGATAGTGGATGTTCCAAGAACATGACTGGAGACAAGGATAAGCTTTTGTTAATAAGTAAAAGCAAAACAAGAAATTTGATCCTTGAAAATGATGAACCAGGTAAAATCAAGGATAAAGGGATGGTGAGTTTGAGTAATGTCAAAGGAGATGCCCAGTACATTCTTCTTGTGGATGGTATGAAACATAATTTGCTCAGTACAAGTCAAAAGTGTGATAGAGGTAGTGAAGAGGTGTTCATGTCCAAAGAGTGTAAGGTAAATGTAAACTCAGGACAAGTGGTGAATAAAGGCATAAGGACAATTAATGATGTTGATATTGAATCCTCCCCTGCAAGTAAAGAAGAAGACACATATACAATAAAAGAATGTTCAGTTAGCATCTATCCCATGGAAGAAGTAGAAGAAGAATCATGTCATAAGATGGAAGATGAAGTTTTGAAGGTTGAGAAGTCAAACACCCAAAGCAAGTTCTTAAACAACTCCATGACCCTGGATAAGCTCTTGGATAGTCAGAGATCACCAAATGACAAATCTGGTATTGGATACAACAAGGAAGAAATCAACACTCCTAAGAAACTTGATACATGTCCTTCATCTGTGAAAAAGAAAAGCAGGTATGAGAGTGGTTGTAGGGGGTTTTTCTTGTGATTGAATATGGTCATAAAAGCCTTGGATTGTATGCATCATGGAAGAAAAATGAAATTGCAGTAATAGATATCGATGAGAATCAATGGGGAGATCCAAGGGTTATTTAAAAAGTACAAGCTACAATTACGCAGTGTTTCAGTAGGACAACAACATCTTCAACAACAACATTTTGTTTTACAAAATGATATACATGACATCCTGTAGAGATAACAAGAGGAAAGACCTTGTAAAGGAAAGCTAACCTTTTAGGAACAAAAGGGGAAAATAGTCAGAAGCAGAGAGAACAGTGACAGGGGGAGTCATCCAGTTATGACAAGAAAAGGTTGATGAAGGAGTCCCAGTAAGAGAGGTGAGCAATTTTGAGTATTCTACAGAGGATACAGTGGAAGATGGAGATGAACAGGTCCAAGAATCAGAAGGAGAAGACTCTGGTTTAGATACAAATATTCTACAAGACTCAAATAAGAAAATCCATCATGTCAGGGGGAGTTTGTGTTGGTTTAATATCTGATACCTCCTAAAAATACTGCAACAACTCAGGGGGAGCATGTGCTCTTTGACATTGATGTTAAAGGGAGAGAAAAGAGTTTGGGTGCCTTTGTTGCCATCAATGCCAAATGGGGAGATTGATGGCATGTTTTATAGGCAGCGTATTCTTGTCATTGATGGCAAGTACAACAATGAAAAAGGTATGGTTACAAGAAAGAATAGTAGCGACGTTGGCAGGTTTACAGTTGGGAGACAACAATGGAAAACAGGAAGGCAAGGAAGATCAACAATGATGATGGCATGGAAAGATCAGAAGCGTAACAATGAAGAGAAACAATGATCATTGGATCCCATTCATAATTCCTGATGACCATCAGATCTGAATCCAGACATGAGGAGCGCAAAGATGGAGGACAGATCTCGGGCGTTAGATCCGAGCACAAGGTCCGACCATCATTGGATCCAGGAGAACCTGCACGTTCTTTAAAGTGCTAGGAGAAGCGGATTTACAAAATCCCAAAAGCAGGAGGACCGTCCATCTTTGAGCATGACAAGTGGTCACAGATCAACATTTCGTTGACTGGAAAGTCAAAGGAAGGAGGTGCTCTAACCTCTTGAAATTGCGAAATGTGAAACCACGATTTAATCTGAGTCGTTGATCAAAGGGAGATCGTGGACCGTTGATCTGACTCCATTTCGAAGTTTCAGATACCGGGATTTGGAGGAGTCAAGGAAGCAACTCACGACAGAAAATCATGAAATGAGAAACCACGACTTAAGCGTAAACTCCATTTCGGAGTTTTGGATACCGGGATTTGGAGGAGTCAAGAGTCGAGACTCTTCATCACAGGAGTCTTGAAGTTGCGAAATGCGAAACATCGAAATTCTGAAACAGGCACATCAACAAAGACTCCATTTCATAGTTTCGCAGAACGAGAAATCAAAGATCAAAGGATCTTAAACCTTTGAAGTAGCGAACCCCGAAATCCCGAAACAGACACGACGAAGGCCCGTGAAGTTTTGAAATCACGAAAAGATCTCAACTGTCGAATCATCAATATCATGGACCGTTGATCTGACTCCATTTCAGAGTTTCGGATACCGAGAGTTGGAGGATTCAAGAGTTGAGACTCTTCATCACAGGAGTCTCGAAGTTGCGAAATGCGAAATGCCGATCATTTCGGGGTTTGTGACTTGGAGTGTCGAGATACTTCTCCACAGGAATGTCGAAATGTAGGAATGCCGAAATGAGAAATCGTGAAAGCACTTTATGGATAAACTCTTGGTCACAACTTTGGGAATGTGAAGGAAGGAGCTTGCAAGTTGCAAGGCTCCATTTCATGATCAGGAGTTGGAATAGTCAGAGTGACTCGCAACAAATTCACGAAACGCAAAATTGCAAAATGCAGTTTCGAATAAGGCTGTGGTCACAGCCAGTGGTCACATCTACAGAAGATGGAGGAAGGAGCCAGTGCAACCAAGCTCCATTTCATATTTTTTTGGATCACGACATGGAGCGTCAAGATATATCATCACAAGAATTGCTGAAATGTCGAAATGTAAAATGGCAAAATCGATGCGAGACCCTGTGCTTTTAATCCAACAGTGTTGGATACTTGGAAATCTGATCGAAGGGCTACTGTTGCTCTTCACAGTTAATTAATCAGTTATGATTCAGTTAGCAAAACTGAATCATGACTCTTGGACGGTTGGTGATTCAGTTTCTGATGCGTTTTCTTGGAGGTTCACAGTGTAACTGGTAGAAACGACTGATGGTTTTTGCTAGAGGACTCGGAGAGACTTCAGGGTGATTGCCAGAGAAGATGAAGAGTCTCGAGGCATCTTCCAGTGGCATGAAGACTGTTCATACAGGCTATTGACAAATGTAAGACTATTGGAGCCTGGAAATGCAATAGAGGGAATGAGCTTGACTGTGACAGAGAAGACAAAGAGTCTCGACTGCTGGAGAGGCTAAGGAATCTCGGCATAACACCCAGTGATGATGGACACATGGGTTTAACCGCCAGAGAAGCTGAAGAAGTTGCAATGATGATCAGGAAGAGCAATCAACATGGGGAGAGCATGCAGAAGCATTGTGAATAGAGGATGCAGAAGATGCACAGAGAGAATAAAGACGCAGAACAGAGAAGAGATTGGGTGTTGTTGAGAGTGATTCAGGTGTGTAGAAGGAGGTAGAGTGCAGCAACTGAAATGCACAGAAGAGGAATTGTGCATAGAAGGGACACGGGGCACAGAGAATGAAAGGCAGAAGAACATAAAACATAAGGAAGGAGTGCAGGAAGACACTAATGCAGGTAGAGCATAGCAGTGTAGCAGAACAATTATGAGATCGGTAAGCCATTGATAAATATTGTATCATTGTGATAAATTTATATATAGAAAAATTTATATTTCAGGGTGGTAGGGAGGTGATAGGGAGGACTGTTGTCCTCATAGGTTCAAGTGGGTGCTTGAACACAGGGAGTTGTATCTTCCATCTGGTTTCAGCCAGAGAAACCATGGTGGCAGGGTGGTGCAAGGGAGAACTGTTGTTCTCTATTTTACAGGTTGGTGCCTGTGTGACTGGAAGTTGGTGCTTCCATCCAATTGGTGCTGGAACACTTATGGAGTTGTTGCTTCCTTCTAGTGGTTGCTAGAGAAACCAGGGAGTTGGTGCTTCCTTCTAGTGGGTGCTAGAGAAACCAAGGATTTGGTGCTAGAGAAACCAGGGAGTTGGTGCTTCCTTCTAGTAGGTGTTAGAGAAAACAGAGAGTTGGTGCTCTCAGCAATTTGCAACTTGCAAAATAGAGGTTGTAGCCTCACAATGAGTTGGAGCTCATATGTATGATAATGTACAGAATGTAAAGAGTACTTATCATACCAAGAAGAAGAGGTTTTTACCCTTTATGGGTTTCCTCAGGAAATATTTGTCTCTGTATATTTCATATGTGTGACTGATGTTGAATGTTCTATTTCTTACCTCCCTGCATTATTGTGATTGTCATTAAGTGC
>ML822505.1:25873-49416 GCA_009831015.1 Picea engelmannii | reverse complement strand
AAAAAGATACTTTTCCCGTCCCGAATACATGAGTCTTATCTATGTTATCTGATTTGTGTTTAATCTCTAACCCCCTAGTAGATCAATAGCATGCATGTGTAGTTTTGTCTTGATTGCAGGAAATCTTTGTGGAAGGAGCAGCAACAGCAAGGAGATAAAGGCTCAATGGAGGATCTACTTCAACCTTCGATAAAAAGGTTAGTTGATTCTTCCCATGTTTGCATGAGAAAAGGGGTTGAGATTTCGGGTAGAAGGTTAAAAGTTAAGTCTTGAGGGTCATGATCTGCGTACAAGTTTAGAACCCTAGCTTGTTAGTCCGTAGGGTAGAATACCCCACAACAGCCAATAGTATCCATCCCGGAGGATCTTGTGAGCTGTGGTCTTCCAAAAATGATGACCTCCATAGAGACCGCTATGGAAGTCGAGCATAACCTTTTGGGCTTGCTGCGGGTCCAGACATTTTAGTAATACCCCCAGGGGGTTTTTCCAATATAAGGCTTGGTCAATGAGGCAATATCTGACCGCTTTGAGCTTTAGAGCTCTCACCTTGCTTTTTTCCATCCCATCAGGAGGCCTCAATTCTTGTAGAAAGTACAAGATATCCTTGTACTAGGGGCATGCTGCTAGTGGTAAGGCATTCTGGGATTGCGTGTGGGATGAATCAGCTCGCTCGTTGATAAAATTGATTCCCAGGGCCCTGCAATTTGATTCAGCCAGCAGCTTGGCCAAACCCTGCCCCTTTATCAACTTGGTGGGTTTAATCTCCAGGTCAAATTCCAGGATCTTGGCAATCCATTTACCCCTTCTCTCGTCTATGTCAGGTTGTATAAGAATGTCCTTCACAGAGGTGGAAGGGACATATGCAGTGATCTTTGAATGCAAGACATAGACTCTGAAAGCTTTGAGATCTTTCACTAAGGCATAGGCCTACTTCTCCATGATCTCGTACCGGAGTTCTACATCTCTCAGCGCCTTGCTAAAGAAGGCAATAGGCTGCTCTTGCCCTTGACCATTTTTCTGCAATAAAACTGCTGCTATTGTATCACAGGAAGAAAAAGAGAAAATAAGGAAATCTTTAGAATAATCGAGACTGATTAGCACAGGTGCCTCAGTCAATGCTTTCTTTATTTGGGTAAAATATTCCCTTGGTTCAACAGTCCATTTCACTTCATGGCCCTTCTTGAGCATGGATGTGATGTGTTTCACCAACTCAACAAAATTTGAAACAAACCTCCTCAGAAAATTGATCCTCCCCAAAAATGCCTGAACTTCCTTCTTAGATCCGGGAAGTGACAGGGTTTGAAGTGCTTCTACCCTGTCAGGATCAATTCTCACCCCCTCTGCTGACACTATATGGCCTAATATCTTTCCCTCTTTCATAGAAAACAATGATTTCTTGGGATTCAGGGAAAGGCCAAACCTGCGACACTTTGAAAAAACTCTCCTCAGATGGCAGCGATGCTCTTTATCAGTCTTGGAAAAGACTGTTATGTCATCTAGGTAAATCACCACAAAATTATCTTTTTCTCCGATGAAGGCTATGTCCATGGATCGCTGAAATGTTCCTCCTGCATTCATCATCCCGAAAGACATTTTGGCATACATGAATGTGCCCCATGGAGTGGTGAAGGCTGTTTTTTCCCTATCTTCAGGCATGACCGATATCTGATTGTAGCCTGAGAAACCATCGATCATGGATATCCTGGATGCACCGGTGACCTTCTGCAATATGTGCTCCATGTTGGGCAGGGGATAATTATCTTTCTTTGAGCTCCTGTTCAGGTTTCTGAAATCAACACAGAGTCTGATTTCACCACTTTTCTTTCTTACTAGGACCAAATTGACCACCCAGTCAGAAAATCTCAAGGGGACAATGATCTGGGCATCCAACAGCTTCTTTACCTCTCTCTCCATGACAGATAGCAACATGGGATTTATCTGCCTCAGCTTCTGCTTAAATGGCTTAGCCTCCTCTTTCAGTGGGATCTTGTGCTCAATAAATGTTGCGTCATACATCTTGAGGTCTTCGTAGGTCCATGCAAACACATCAGCAAACTCCCTCAGCAAATCAGTATATTCATCCCTCTGCTCCTCAGTTAAAATCCTTGACAATTTGACAAACTTGGGCTCCTCTGGTGTGCCTATGTTGCATTCAACTGTGTCAGCATCATCACCTGAAATTCTACCCTTCACTTCCACATCATTCCCATCAAACAACCTTTCTAATGGGATTAGTCCTTTCGGTATGTGGTTGCTTGGTAGCTGTATAATCTGGCGGTCAACAATTTTATTCAACAACTCTCCAGGGTGAGGATCTGGTTCTCCTTCAGCATCGAGATCCTCATCTATGTGTGACGCAGAAAATTCATCAACTGATTGAATAAACTTTTCGATCTCCTAATCATCCTCAAATACCTTCCAATGCTTGACATTGTCTGGCACAGAGGGTCTATATTTTATTTCAACATGGGACCTGACAGTGGGCAGCGCAGGAACTTTGAGCAAACTAGTTGTGAAAGCTAGAAAGTTGGCTGAAGCATTTTCTTCCCTTGGAATGAAAGAGATGTTGAAAGCTAAGAAGGAATTATCAACTAGGTCCCATACCTCGTTCCTGTAATTCTTGAGTCGGGGATGCTTAGCCTGATAAACCTTTTTGACTTGCTGGACAATCAGTTCTGCATCTCCAAACACAGGCATCTCCTTAATTTCCATTTCCTTTGCAGCTCATAATCCCAGAACCAGAGCTTCATACTCTGCCACATTATTGGTGACCTCAAATTCCAGCCTGTATGACAGAGATATGGTCTCTTGACAAGGGGACACGAGTACTAACCTGACGCCTGCACCCATACTGGAGGAAGCTCCATCAAAGAACATCTTCCAAGAAGAGTTGGTAGGAGGGGGTACCTCTTGATTAAGAATGGGCTGCTTTCTGATCTGCAAAGGAGCCTCAGGGGTGTGGGTGAGCTGCAGTAGACTGGAGCCAAAATCAGTGTCCAAGGCATAGATGGGATGATTGGTAGGGTTGGCTTCATCACTGATTATGTAGGTCAGTTGGGCTTCTCTGTACAGTCTCCTATGCTCCCCTCCAAACACCGGAATGGTGGCATATGTGAGGTCCATCTGTAACGTCCCTCCAAGTCTCTTAATCCAAGACCTTGACAACAACATGCCAAACTTGGGGGTAACGTCAGCTACCACAATATCCATGACCATACTCTTCATGGGTAGCTGAAACAAAGAAACTACCAAGTCCTTGATGACTCCCAAACATTGTACCCTCCTAGAGTCAAACGAATAGAGGTCATGATAGGCTCTGGTGACTTCTAATCCTAGCTCTTCCATGATGGCTTTGGGCATGAGGTTGTGGGAGGCCCCTGAATCCATTAAGTAATTGTGCAGCACTTTGTCGTGTATGTTCAGGGAGGTGTAGAAGGGAGGAGATGAGTCATCTCTGTATTCTAGCATGGGGCCTAGGACAACTGCTGGCTTTTCATCTTGGAGGTTTATGAAGTCTATGGAAGGGCATGAGGCTTTAGATTTCAACAGCTCAGAGAAGCGCTTTTTGAATTCTCCATGTTTGATCAGCTCAGTGAGGGGCACAGGGATTCTGATCTTTTGAATCTCATTCTTGAAATTAAAGGAAGATGTAAGCTTTGGAATTTCCCTTATTTCAGGAACATGATTCTGGACAATGAAGGAAAGGGGTTGGGCCTTCTTACCTTTGTGACTGTTTGCTACCTCATTAGCAGGCTTCTCTGCTCTGGTGGACTGCTCTAGAACATCAGGTACTGCTGCCTTCTTGTTGTATCTCAGGTTATACCTGCCTCGACCACCGCTAACCTTGTCTTCTTTGCTCAATTCATTTAGCTGACTGTTCATGAGAGACTCCTCGTATGCTGATTGAGTCAGATGAGGGAAAGGAGGAGTGACTTCTAAGCAATGGATTTCAGGATCAAGCTCATCTGCTTCCCTTTCTTCCTCATCGGCCAACAAATTATTCTGAAAAGGGGCCTGGATCCTCTGGTCTTCTCTGTCCCTTCCCCTTTGTTCCCCCGGGAAAGCCTGAGGCATATTGTTAGCGGGTCGTCTGAAACCTCTATTATCCGTGTTTTGGGGATTTCTGTACATGGGCTTCCCTTCTAATTCCAACTTTTCTATCTTTGCAGCAAGTGATTTTAAGGTTCTAGCTGTCTCATCTATCTGACGGGGCAGGGGGGAGGAACTGGATGAGGGAGCTATGGAATGGTTTTTTAGAGTACTTTTATCACCCGCATCCCTGAGTCGGGTGATAGCTAATATGTTAGATTCCACTTCCACGGCCGCATCTTGCATGTGGTCCAGCATAGCGGCTCTTCTCTCCCTCAGCAGTAGGTAGAAATCGGGATCAAAAGCACTGGAGTAAGTGATCTTTGCAGAGGCTTCGAAGGGTTTTATCTCAGCAGGGATCCTGCTGTACATCTTATTAAATCTCTTGGAAAAGTCAAAGACAGACTCTCCTTACTTTCTCTTCAACGACCCGAACTCTGTCATGTAGTACATGAAATATTTTTTATCCCCCCACTGCCTTAAAAAGGCATGGTCTAGTGCTTCAATCCCATCAATAGATCCCGGAGGCAGGGCCTTGAACCACTTTCTAGCCTCTCCTTGGAGGCTGTGGAAAAAAATCCTCATCCATACATCTGCATGCATGATGACATTGTCATCTGTGAAACTATAAAAGGCTTCTAGGTGCTCATCTGCAGTTACGTCCCCCTCACTCGTGAATTTGGGTAATTGCTTGAGGTAACCATCTGCTGGGAGGGCATTGAGGGGTTGAGGTAACACAAGGGGAGCATACCTAGTGGCTATTATAGCTTCCATCCTGGTCATAGGAGGATTAATACCAGCCATAGGAATATTAGGTAAGGGAGAGCTCGGAGGAGAAGGAAAGTGGACGAGAGATGTCGGAGAAGAGGCTCTTGGAGGAGATAACTGAGAAAACAGAGAAAGAGCGAAGGGACCTGAATGTGCAGGTGCTTCTCTTTGTGCAGTAGTAGCAATAAAAGGAGGGGTGATGAAACCTTCAGAGGTTTGAGGTCCGTGTTGAGGCACAACTTCCAGAGAGGGGGGAGTGACAAGGATCTCTCCCTCTGATACTAGACCACGAGGATAAAACTCAGCAGGAACACTCCCAAAATTCAAAAAACAGGAAACCTCAGAGGAAGGATGACTAGGAAGCTGAGAACAAGAAAATGGAGTTCTCACAGAAGGGGAAGGCGCATTACCTGTTCCAGCGATGGAAACTTCTTTCACAGAGCTCTTTCCCTTTCTGTGCACCATCTCCGAGTCAGCTTCGGGTGTAGCTAAAGGCAAGTGTGGATTAGACCTCATGTGTCTGCCTCTCGGAGCCACAATTGATAGAGCAGGTCCTCCCCAGCGGAGTCGTCACAATGGAGTCGCCAGGTGCACAGTAGCAATCTTTAAGTTCTGATTTCTGATGCACCTTCAGAATCAATTGATCTTTGTCGTTCAATCCTGGGGAAAATATTCAACTTCGTCCCCGGAAACGGCGCCAGAAATGTTGGAGTCAGAAGTCACTCTTGGATTGCTTGCAGGAGCAGAGCCTGAAACCCATCAGTTTAATGTCACGATTTGTTTTAAAGAGGTGATCAAATGGAGGGAAACTCAGAACAATGTTGTCTCAATGCAGAAACTAGGCCGGACATGCATGGATGAGTGAGGTCTTGATAAACTTCAAACAATGAGTTGCAATAAAGGGTGAATAGGGGGAAGACTTGCATGAGAAGGGTGCGAAGATCTATCATAAACATCTGGTTTGTAACAGACTGGAGAAGAAAGCATTCGAACGCAAGATCCTCTTACATTCAAACATAGAAGACCAGAGAATGCAATAATGTCATAACAAATCCTTTATCATAAAATAACTGCAACAACCCACGCGAATCCTTCGATAATGGACTCTCTAGTATAAGACGAAACCTAGATGGAAAAAGGAGAATTGTTTGTCATAAAACAAGAAATCTCAAACACAGAGGCATAACCAGGAAACCATAATGGTTATTGAAACTTTACATTTGGGGAAATGGAAACTTTCAATAACCATCAATAGATACAAAAATGGCGAAAACGGCTACATATACTCAAACTAGAAACAACAACAAAATTGAGACGTAGCATTGAAAGATTTGTGTCTGCATGGCTTCTGACATCCTGCAGCTACAATCTTTTAATGACCGTGCAACTTATGGTAGACGCAATCGATCTTCTGACAGTTTTATCGGCGACTCGACGTGCCTTTAATTCATTGCCGAACTTTCCCATTATGGCGGAGACGATGTCTAACCACCACCAACCGCTTCAATAACTTCTTTCTTGGGATTGGGGACGACCTGGCCAACTTAGCATTTTGGGATGTGGAAGATCCCT
This sequence comes from Picea engelmannii, assembly GCA_009831015.1. NCBI lineage: Eukaryota > Viridiplantae > Streptophyta > Pinopsida > Pinales > Pinaceae > Picea > Picea engelmannii. The sequence goes on along the minus strand of ML822505.1, from coordinate 42,987 downwards.
CGCACTGCCACCTGGAATAACTGAATGGCTCGACGAATGGGCATGGAAGCCAGCGCGAAGGATAGGGCGCATGACAGGGGTGGTGGCATTGGAGTATGAGGGTGTGAAAGAAGTGGCGAGGTGTGAGAAGGGAGACAGAGGTGGGCACATGGAAGAAGACAACAGGCAGAAGGGGAGGAAGACGAGAGATAATGGACTCGCTCTTTAGCGAGAGGCTGACGTGGAAAGGAGCAGGACACATGGCAAGTGACGAGTGGATGACGAGAAGGAAGGAGGACCACGCAGACCAAAGAGGGGAGGTGGATGGATGACACACGGCAACAGGAGAAAGGTGGTCTGGAATATGACATGATGGGAGAGGGGCCCATGCAGGCTAAACATAGAGCATCTGAGAATGATGGGATTGTGTGAGTGCCATTGATCCGGGTGCTCTAATCTTGGTCGTCGAAAAGCTGCATCCACGATTCCGGACCCCCCCCCTCCGCTTAAAGGTAGAAAGGCAGGGGGGGTATGGAATTGCCTTCATTGCCGTTGATCCCAGTGTGCTGATTTGGACCGTTGGAGAGGTGTGCCCCCGATTCCGGACCCCTCCCTCCCCACTTAAAGGTAGAAAGGAAGGGGGGTTCAGAATTGCCTTTATCGCCGTTGATCCAGGGGCGCGAATCGTTGCCGCTCGGACATGCTCGTTGCTTACCACGGGCGCATTATCACCCAAAACTTAGGACAAGTGGGTTTTTAACCCATTCTTTTGCATTCTAGCCCCCTTACAAGAAATATCACTAACAGGAGGTTGAAAGAAACCTCCAAGGCCTTAGGATGGGCATTCCTCCTTTGTAGAGGGGGGAAGTGCCTTTACATCTGCAGCGGAACACTGTAGGGGTACCAGAGAATATCAATTCTCTATTGAGGCGCGTAGTGCATGCAGTAGTATGTTACTCACAGCACAATGCAGCGCGCGGAGATTAGAGTCTCCCTATGTTTTTTGCATGCCTTGTCAGGCGATGTTATATGGGTGAACAAACCCAAAAATTTGCCCTTTTACACACTTTTTGATGTAAAGAAAACATTTCAGTCACGCCATATATATATACAGTTTCAAGTTTTTATGATGTCGATGATTTGTACATGATGATGTCTGTGATGTGTTTTAATTTACATGTAATGTACATTTTTTGCTTTCCTTGAATCTTATCTGTGGGCTAAATACCGATCCATGATATAATTAGCTAATGAATCTGAAACACTATTAAGTTCTCTCGAAATGTGTCTATATTCAATGTAATCGAACATTCGTTCAAGACAGCGAACTTGCAAGTGTAGACGTAGCAGGATAGGACTACGGATAGCGTAGATGCGGTTGAGTTGATAAACCATGAGTTGGGAGTCTAAGTAAATAATGATACGAGAGATACCTAGGGAGAAGGCTTGGGTCAATAGTCTGATGACAGCGTGGTATTCTGCCATATTGTTGGTTGCTGGTCCTAAACAGATGCCTCCTGAACTCACCACCTCGTCAAATTGATAAATAACCCATGCTGCCGAAGCAATGTTTCGGCTATGTCGGTTGGCACCATCCACGGAACCAAAAATATAGGAAAGGCAGACGTCATTTGCGCATGAAAACACAGGCACAGTCATGAGTGGCAACAGTAAAGAATCGAGCATGCGAGAGAAAAAGACACACCAAACTAAAATACAATAATGTACAAAGTACAGATGCTAGGTGATCTAGGCATAGTAATTTTTAAGGTAAAGCCCATTTTGGGGCTCTCCCAGGGAAATTCCATCATGATCTACTAGTTCATAAGCACCTCTGTGTAAAACACGCTTCACGATGTAAGGACCGTGCCACATAGGTTCTAACTTTCCTGTTCCCAGTTTATCGTGTGCTTGGTTGTAAATGAGGACTAAGTCTCCTTCTGCAAAGACTCGAGGTTGGACAGATTTTTCATATTGTCTCTTAATTCGTTTCTGATGTTCCTCATTGACAAGAGCAACATCGCGGCGTGTTTCGTCCAGTTTGGATAGATACAAGAATTGTTCTTCTTCTGCAGAAGTATGGGGCAGGATTTCTACTTTCAATTTGAGTGATGGAATTTTACACTCGATTGATAGGACGGCTTCAATGCCATAGACCAATTGGAAAGGAGTGAATCCGGTTGAGGTTTTCACCGAAGTGCGATAGGCCCAGAGAGCGGAAAACAGTTGTAAATGCCACGTTGTTTTGTTTTCCCCTACCATGCGTTGGATCATGGTTTTTAGGACTTTGTTGATAGCCTCAACTTGCCCATTCACTTGAGGGTAGTAGGGGGATGAGTTTTCATGGCAAAAACCCAATTTGACATGTAACTCGCTCATCATCTGGTTTTTGAAGTGTGCACCATGGTCGGTGACGATGGCACATGGTACACCAAAATGAGTAATGATATGGTTGAAGAGAAATAGATCTATAGTACGGCCATCATTCAGGAAGGTAGGCACAGCCTCAGCCCATTTGGTGAAGTAGTCGATGACGATGATGATGTAATCGTGCCCCCCGGCTGAGGTAGGCTTACACTGCATGAAATCGATACCCCATTTGGAAAAGGGGCCGATGGCAATAATGGGGTGCAGTGTAGTAGGGTGGGTGCATGCCTTCTTGTTGAAGATTTGGCAGGGTGGGCATTTTTTGACAGCCTCGATCCAATATTTGAAAATCGAGGGCCAAAAGTAGCCGACACGTAAGATTTTTTGGGCTGTGGCCATCCCGGAAAGGTGACCGCCACAGGTGCCAAGGTGACAATTGTTCAAAACACGTTCAGCCTCTTCGTGAATCAGACATCGCCGAAGGATGGTGTCAATACCACGGCAATACAAAGTGTCGCCGAGGATGAGATAATGGCGAGAGTGGTGATGGATGCGTCAATGCTCTTCGCGAGAGATGTTGGGCTGAAAACGTTGGGTTTGAAGGTAGAGGAGAATGTCTCCATACCAAGGGTCAGATGTGCTGATGAGGAAGAGAGACTCATCGGGGAGAGAGTCTCTAGGTTCAATGTTTTCATCGGCACCTGTGAGAGCACAGATAAGCTCGGCAAACACCAGGGATTTTTTGGCTTTATCCTTCGTAAACTCGAGATCGAATTCTTGAAGAATAACGATCCATTTCGAATATTTTCCCCCAAGTACTTGATGCATCAAGACATGGTACATGGGGTTGGAGTCTGCGATTACCGTGGTGGTGCGTAATAAGATGTAGTGGCGAAATCTTTGGACAGCAATGACGGCTGCCATAGCCAGTTTCTCAACATGTGAATATCTGAGTTTGGTTCTAGATAAACTCTTTCTCAGATAATAAATCACATGTTCTTTGCCGTTAGAGTCCTCTTGAACTAACACCATCGCAATGGTAGAAGTAGAAGCGACCAAGTAAAGGATATAATCCTTTGTATATTTGGGAGGATGTAACAAAGGAGCGTGGGTCAAAGCATTCTTGAGAGCATTGAATGACCATTGGGAAGTGTCATCCCAGATGAAAGGGACGTTCTTTTGCAGAAGCCGCATAAATCCTTTAGTGATCTCGACGTAATTGCAGATGAAACGGCGGAGAAAGTTTGCTTTGCCTTGCAGACTTTGGAGTTGGGTTAATTTGGTAGGTGGGGCTAAGGCTAGGATGGCCTTGATCTTTAATGGATCCACCTTGATCCCGTCTTTGGAGACGATGAAACCGAGGAGTCGGCCAGATTCGACAACGAAAATGCATTTATGTGGGTTCAGACGAATACAATAGAAATGACATTGAAGAAAAATTTCTTGCAAGTGGCCAATGTGGTCAGGTCGGTTGGATGAATGGGCGGGTAAATCATCAAGGTAAGGTTCCGCGATATGCTTGATGTCATGGAAAGCGTACGACATGGCTCGCTGGAAAGTAGCACCCACATTTTTAAGGCCAAACGGTAGCTTTCGGTAGGCGAAAGTTCCCCAAGGGCAGATGAAGGCTGTCTTATGTTGATCAGTAGGTAATATTTCAATCTAGTTATATCCATAAAAGCCATCCATGAAAGAGAAGATTACGCTTCCTGCGCAATTATCGATGATTTGATCGATGAAAGGCATAGGGTAGTTGTCCTTGGGAAAAGCTTTGTTGAGATCTCGGTAATATACGTAAACACGGATGGTCCCTTGTTTCTTGCCAATTGAAACGAGGTTGGAGACCCATTCCGTTAAAGGGACGGGATAGATGAAGCCAGATTTTAGAAGCTTTTCAACTTCTGCCTTTATAGCTGCCATTTTCTTGGGGTGAACCGGGCGGAGTTTCTGTCGAACTGGTTTTGCGTCAGGGTAAGTATTGATTTCGTGTATGACAATTGAAGGGTCAATCCCTGGCATTTCCTCGTAGCTCCATGCGAAGACATCGCGTAATTATTTGAACAAAGCGGTGTAAGAAAACACTTCGTTGGGCATGCAATTAGCACCAAGATTGATGTTTTCTACGACACCTTCTTTGACTGAAATGTCAATTGTGATTGTAGTAGAGATGTTACCCATGTTCCCCTCAGAGAAGGTGTCTTGTGTGAGGATAGGAGATTGTGGAGCATCGGTAACATCGGGGGGGAAGACAGATCATATGTCTGTCACTTCTTCCAATGGCGGAAGAAAAGAGGATCGATGGTGGTTATCATCCCAGGGTAAATCGTCAATGCTGAGCATTTCCATAATAGATTTGTCCGAAGGAAAAATGTGGGAAATGTAATCAATGACAGATGATAGGGAATCCAACCACGAGGGAACTGAGTAAGCATCGGGTGCCAATGAATGTGAAGTGTTCGAAGAGGGAGAGGTAGATTGAATAGTTACATATGCCGCCTTCGCTGGGCTCAGAGGCATTGTGTCCCCGAGCACATCGAATTCCAAAGGACTAGGCACAACCCAAGGGTCAGATGATTCCAAGGATTGATAAGGCATGGTCAAGATCATATGGAAGGCAGCAATGTGGTGTGCAGTAGGTGGAAGTGGTGTAGGGAAAGTACCCATAAGGCTAGAATATTTCAATAATCCAACACCAACGATTTCATACGTAACTAGGTGGTCTCCCAAAAAATGAATGTTGTTGGTGGCAGGGATGCAAGCGTCGGGTGTACAGAAGTCAAGTTGATCGACGGTGACAATTTTTCCTTGATGAGGGAATTGTACACATCGAAACAATGATGAGGCGATGAAAGACATAGCGTAGAACCAACTTCTTCCAAGTAAGAGGTTGTAATTGAGGGGAGCATCGACCACCTCGACGTCAACAGTAACAATTTTTCTGCCCAATTGAACGGCGAGGGATTGCAGTAATCTGTGAGGATGGAAACCTCTTCCATCGAAAGCACGTAACATCGTAGGGGATTTGTTAAGGGAAGGTGATTTCAAGCCTTTCCAACAGGCTAGAGACATGACACAGGTAGAGGCTCCCTCATCCATGATAGTTCGGTGGATTTGTTGATTGTGAACAACAACATCGATTTGGAAAGCTAGCTGGTGGGAGAGTCGCGGTTGATGATCATCCAGGTGAAACGTGATGTAGTTTGATGAATCGGGATCGAAAGAGCCAATAGAATCTAAGAGTGTCCTACGTTGGTTAGGATAGTGTTGTAAAACTTCCAATGCGGACATGGCACATGGGGCTTGGGCCAAATCTTCTACAATATTGTAATTTTGGGCAGCCCGTGAGTTAGGATTGAAAGTGGATTTCCAGATGGTACTCTTAGGAGGGCGTAAAATGGAGTCAAAAGAAGGTTTCTCAATATGAAGTGGCCCGAATGAAGGGCTAACAGATGGAGGATTAACAACAGATGGTAAAGGATCTGGCGAAGAACCATTAGCAGTCTTCGATTTGTCGGGTTTAACTGGTGTGTCTTATGTCGCAGAACAAGTGGTTAGATTAACCCCGTTAAACATGTAAATGTGGGCGCTTGTCGAGGCGTCATCAGGGGGTTGGTTGGAACTGCCCCCCGACATGGGGGTTTGTGCAACCAAAGATTGTTGTTGCGGAAAAAGATGAGTAAGCACGACGGGTTGCGAATTTCCCTTGAAAAGTTTAGCCACTTCATTGCGGTGTGGGCAATCTCGAGTGTAGTGATCGTCACCACAAATGAGACATGGGAATTTCGGTTTGTACTGTGGTTGTTTTCCGGCATCAGGGGTTTGCAGTTGGGTTTTGGGTTGTTCGTTGTTATTGTTCTTCTTTGTTTTGTTTCTCACTTTCTTCTTGCCCCCAAGTTGTTGTGAAGGGGTTGATTGGACCACATTCACATCAGAGACCTGAGTTTGGGTGGGGGTAGAAGAGGGTGCAGTCAAAATGGGAGCAGCCGTCGAAGCGGGCCGCTGATTCGTTCCAGTAGAATGTGTGGTAGATTGGGTTTTGACGGAGCCAATAACTCCATCCACATGCGAAGCAGTCGATGGTTTGGATGGATCGTTAGTGGCATGGGTAGCATTTGGTATCAACTCATACAGAGTATCGGATTGTGAATAGACTAAGTCTAAGTACTGAGCTCGGGCGATGTCTTCTTCCTCGATGACCACACCACCCATGGAAACATCACGAGCGATCTGGGGTAATAATGATTTCATGAACCATTCCACTAATAATTGGTCGGGGATGACCGCTTTGATTAGCCTTTGTCGTTGTCTCCATTCATGGATATGATCGGAGATGTGTATGGAAGTTATTTGATGAAGGGAGGTTAATAGTTCAGTACCCGTCTCGTATCAAATGGGTAGTTGGAAGTGTGTGAGGAAGGACACGGTGAGGGAGTTGAAATCGTGAAAAGATGCTCGTGGTAATTCAATATACCATTTTGCTGTGGAACCCGTAAGTGTTCATTGGAAAAGAGGCAAACGAATAGAGTCGTCCATGAGGGAGTTGGATGAACACCACAAATGGAAAGTCATCACGTGGTTGTTTGGGTCTTCTCCGTATTTTCCATCGAATTTTGGGATATCAGAAGGAAGTTTTGTTGGAATAGCTGGCCAAACCGAAGAATGATAAATGGGATCATTCGTTAACCAGGACAAGTCTGGAAGATCCAGGGTAGCCAGAAAAGGTAGTTGTCGGTTAACCTGTGGGTAATGTTGGTGTGGCAGGGGTACACCAGTGGGGCCCATTACCGGGTTATGTGGATAATTATAACTAGTGGGCCCTCTCATATGAGGTTGGTTTTGACCAAGGTACGCAGGATTTGAAGTGTTTTGAGAAGCATGTGTGAGCGGAGGATAACCGGATGGGTTTTGAGGGTTATGGGTTGGGTTGGGCATTTGTCCATAAGGATGTTGTTGCGAAGCCTGAGAATTTTGTCCTGCCGGGAATTGTGGGTTTCCTAAAAAAGGAACGTTCCATGGATTAGGTGCGGTAGGCACATTTTGTCCCGTGGAGGCATGCGGATTTCCTTGAAAAGGGATGCTCCACGGATTGGGTGCGACGGACACATTTTGTCCTTGTGGTTGATGGTGGACTCCAACTTGAGGTTGCCCCCCAGCATGAGGGTGCCCCCCGAATGGAATTTGTCCTTTGGTGGGAGGATGCCCCCCAACATTAGGGTTCCCTCCGAATGGAATTTGTCCTTTGGAGGGGGGATGCCCCCGAGTTTGAGGTAGAGTTCCCAGGATCTGAAAGCTAGATGCCAATAACTGACCAATGTTGCTGATCGGGTTAGGACCACCAAGGCCAATCCCTCTGGGTTTTTGGATAGGTATGAAACTTCCCAGTACAATTTGAGTAGTGGTTTGGGCAATGGTGGTAGCAGATGCGTTCAGTGCCCTAAATCCAAAAGGGAGATTAGGTATTGGTGTTACAGGTGTGCCAATCGGGGCTTGATTAACTACCGCATTACCCGCAGGGATAGTCGGAATGTGCAGGGCCATTGTCGAATGGGCCGTCTAGAGGGGAATAGTAGGCCTTGTGCCAATGAAGGGTATGTTCGAACCAACGGTTGGTGTGGCTGTAAAAGTGGTAGTACCGGTGAAGTGATTTGGGGGTACAGTGTAGGAAAAAGATGCGTCGACACCTTCTCCTGTTCCATAAATATCTTGCACCAAGCATGGTGGACTCCGAACAACGTCCGCAGTCCAAAAGGGGTCATTGGCTAAAGGGTTCTGAGGAGACCTAGCTAGAATATCTGGATTGACAACAAATTCTCTAGTAGAATTTAAGTGGAGGATCTGTCATTTGTATCCCTCCAGAATGCGGTATGCTTCCAGAGATTCGGAGACAATTCAAAAATTCTTCAAAGGGATGGGAACTTATTCTTGGGAAATTGTAGTGTTTTGAACCTCGATCTGTTGAGGCGATTCCTCCATAGAATGAGGGGGTAAAGGGGTGTTTCCTTCCATATTTTCTAGAGGAATTCCCTGTAGCCTCTGTGAATGGCGTGGAGGGTCGATGTTGGCGGAAAAGAGTCGGCGAAAGAATTCTATGGCCAACTAGCGAAAAGAAACAGCACACGCTAAAAAATATACGAATCACAACCAAGCAAACATGGCCTTCTTTTGATGATCGTACTAGTTGGTGATGAAATCCAACGTCACGTGATCAATTCCAGAAGGGGTGGGGGTAGGGTGGAACAGTTACAATGGTGACCTGCTTAACAGACTTACGCCTTGGTGCAAGCTTCCACGCAGTAATTATGGATTTACCCTCCAAGGAGCCCGAGTGAGTTTGACCAATGTCTGTTCCAGGTACAGTGAGACTTCCCATCACCGTCACCTCGTGTAAGACCCTAAATATTATGGCTACTAAGGTTACCAATTCGTAGTCAGCCCTTGGGCGGGAACAGTCGACAGTCCGATTGAAACGTACAGGAAGGGTATCAAGCCTGAAATTAACTAGAAGGCTTCCACACAGTAATTGTGGATTTACCTCAAAGTGATCCCCATAATACGATCCAACCACCACAATCATTTAAACCATGGAGGGTTAGTCCCCGTAGCTTACCCGAATGCAACCTCGTGCGTAACCCCTGTGTGAGAGGGGGATCCTAGGCAGACTTATACGATAACTGGATTTACGCTCCCTAACTTAGGATGCTACTGTTTGTTTTGGAAACTTTGGAGAGTTATGCTCACAGCCTAATCCAAAGTGCTACACCTATTCTACTGTTGGTGGAGGATCCTAGCAAAGAAAAATTTCTAGATAATTTTTAATTAGCGTTGATTTTTATGGTTGTTCTTTACGCAAAAGGGGTGTATGGAAGTGAAACAAATGGAATTATGAATCAGACCCAAAGAATGCATTGAACATGATAAGCAGTCATTTCCTTTCAATGAACGTCTATCTAAGGGAGGGAGAGAGTTGTTTTCACTAACAAGCACAACTACGGAGTGTCCTCAAACGATTCTTTTTCTCAATCAAATCCTGATGTAATGCAAAAACTTTTAAAATGCCTTCTAACATACACAATCAATCATGCTTTTTCATTGTTCATATATGAGTTAAAGATCAATTCAACAAGATACTTGTCTTGGTAATTGTCTTTGTATGAATGAAAATCAAACTAGCACAAGCTAAAGTCATACAAACAATGCACCCTCTCGTTGCAATCAAAACGAAAAGCGAAAGAAAAAGAAACAATCAAAGAGAAAACAAAATTCACACCCAAAAAGAAAAAGTTGAAGAACAATGACCTTGACTCAAATCAAGATAAAGAGGTCTGTAGGCCTTTGATGACCTTCACCAAGGTTGTTTACTCAGCTGATGAGGAGATAAGAACAATGCATGGGTTCCGAATTTCACTCAACAGGGAAAAACTCAATGAAAATGGTGAAGAAGGCTACAAGATCCAACTAATGAGATGTTTCTCCTTCAAAATGGACAGATGTCAAGGCTGAAAGAGAAGAAAAATTGACTCACTAGATCACTCAGCAAAGGAGACACAGAGGCAAACCCTGAAAAAGGCAGTTCTGGAGGGTTATTGGGCCAAAAAGAGGCTGGCGCTCTGTTTCCAAGGGCAAGGAGAACTATATCACTCTGTGCAAATATATTGGGAGTGATGGCGCTATGTTAACACTAGGACAGGGGCGCTAGGGTCTGAAAATCCAAAAATTTTCAGAAAATTCCAAAAATTGGGATTCCAACTTGACAAGTATGCTGAGTGTGATAAGGTAGGGAGCCAATCAGCTCATGAAAACAATCAAAAGAGTAGTGAACCAGGTCTGAAACAATCAAGGGACAGAACTAGGTCAATGAGGAGAAATCGAAACAATAGGTTTCGATTCAAGGCTATCTCCCCAATGGAGTCACCATTTTCTGTTGTAGGAAAATCTCCCTGCGGACAGGTAGATCGCCTCTAAGGCTTGACCTTAACCCTAGACAGAAAAATTCTTAACGTGGACACTGACTTCCTTTCAAATCTATCTAAACTAATACATGAGAAGGAAGGATAATAGAAGTACCTCTTAATCTACGTTTGTCCCTGCACGCTCCAAGTTGCGCTCCAATCCTTTGCTCCTCGCTGAGTTCTGCAGGCAAACAAGATACGACCACTTCCTACTCTATTGATATTAGCTTGAAAACAGATCTATCAATTAATGATAAGTTCATGTAACATCAGACACAAACTAGAAAGAAACAGGCCAAGCGTGTCATATTAATGAGAATAACGACAGCAGTACTTACAATCATAGATGCGAATGTGACAGCTTCGTCAAGTCACCTTCATCTAACCCTTGCTCGAAAGATCCACAACCTGGATGACAGTAGCTTCACTGATCACTTCTCCTTTGGCTACTGTGTGTTTCCTATGAGATCATAGGTTTCATGCTAGCAATTCTTCTCCCTTTCCACCATCATAGAGCTTGCTTATATAGGTTGGGAGGAGCTTAACCTCTTGAGTTATGTTTAGAACAAGTTGGGAACCTCCCCCTTAGATCAGGGATCTGTTGATGAAACCAAAAATTCGAGTAGAACTGCCTCCTAATCTCGAAAGATCTTTCCTTATTCTCCTCACCGGGCTAACAACTGACCCAGATTAGGGAGTGCTCCTTCAAAAGGGGCATCAGAGCGTTAGAATGCTCCCAGAGAGGTTTAAGGGGAGTGCCAGCGCTTCAAAAGTGGGCAACGCTCCTGCAGAGAGGTAAGGAAGCGTTATAACGCTCCCTGAGGACTTATAGGGGAGCGCCAGCGCTCCTAAGGCTATTTTAGGGCAGCGTTCACCCTCAAAACTCTTGATTGGAAGCCCTTTTCAGGTGTTAAGAGATGTTTGACTCCAGTGAACCAGTTATCCTTCTTCAAACTGAGTACATAAGATGTTTTAAGTGCCTCCTTAGTGTCTTCATTATGGCAGTATGATTCAACAATATTTGCAACACTTGTAACCAACTTGCGACACTTGCGAAAGTTGTAAGGAAGTTGCGAAACTTACGACAATTGAGAGGAATATGCGACACTTATCCAGTTGAGTGATTTTGATGCGTAACAACATAAATCACTCTGTTTTAAAAATCAATCCTTGTGTGATGAAGAGGCAATGGAGGAGCATGCCCATGAAGAGAAAAAAAAATCTTGATGAAGTGAAACTTGTTGAGGCATCATTATCTTTACTCCCGCTTGATGCAGTTGAGAATGTCCATCCATGCTCTCCTCCTATTCATGAAGTCTAGGAAGCGACTAGCCTCAGTGATGAATTTGAGGAGCTTGTTGACGTACATCCTTCTATTTCTCCTCCACATCAAGAAAATAACATGATGAGTTATAATCCTTTTGAAATTTTTTATGATGCTCTATTCCATGATTTTGGAAATGAAGAAAACTGCCAGAAGAATATCAATGAAGTTTCTCTTATAGAAGGCTTGAGCGAGGAATTATTATCCACTATCCCTTTTGAAGAAGATGAAGTTTTCCAATCTTTTGAAGAAGTAATCAACTCCCATGATACAAATGAAATCATGGAACAACCCCCAAATATAGTTGACAATCACATCGATGATTTCATATAGACTGGGATATGCAGATGGGATTTGGGTTGCTTAATGTTTTACGGAGATGCTATCTACGACATTGAAGGAAAATCTCGAATAAAGGATACATAAAGAGTTTCTTCAGAGGATTTTTGTTTAGAGCCGTATGATCCGTATATGTGCTAATATGATGATATCATTACGGATTTGCTCCATCCATTCGAGGATGACCTGACACAACATTGTCAAGATGATTTTCATCCATCATACTCAGATGTGATAGACACCAGGTCATGGCCTGCCCAAAGAACTCTGAGGTCCATACTACCAAATGAATGTACTTTCATGTTGAGACCTTTTGTGGGGATTTGAAGATAAATAAGTGATGTTTCTTGAATCCGAGGGAAGAATTTTCCTCTAGACATGAGGTTGTGCCTTACCACATTTCCCCTTGTTTGGGAAGTCAACAATTTTTCTTGGGATCTCTTATCCTTTGTCAGCCTTCAGGGAGTAGTGATTTTCTAAGTGAAGATGAATACGTGTCTTCATATATATATGGTATCCCTCTTCAGAGATGGATTGATCAGGCTTGTGGGTACATTTTTCGGCAGAATGATGTTGACAGGCATATGTGAACACACCATCAACTGTGAGGGTAAGACTGGTGTTGTATCCTTTTCGTCACCTGAATGAGCAAAAGAGGGAAAATTGCAAGTTCAGTTGGGTTAGCTGAACAGGAGAGAAGTTAATGTAAGAGTCAAAGGACACAATAACATGAAATAAACAAACAATTAAGCTACTAACAATTAAAGAAACTAAACTAAAATGCATAAGGAAATTAGAACCAAAATCAACCAAACAATTGTCCAATATTCATGCCACCAATGGATAGATTGTATTAGTGGGAAAACACCAAAGAGAAAGGGAGACTTATGGGTCCCCTCTTCCTCCAAGGGAGGGCTCTTGAATCCCCTATGAGAGAGCTCTTCTTACAAATAGAAAACTAAAAGGAAATGGTGAAGAAATCCAAAGCTCATTCACTCAAGAGGTGAGTTGAATAGCCCAATGAAATGGTTCTTGTATGCTCCAATGAGGAAAGAGGTTCCTTGTAGGAGAATAGAGGTAGCATAATAATACAAATATATTCTTGAAAATATAGTGCACCCATGGCCTCTTTTTATAGCAAAGATTTGAGGCATTATCCAACCGGTCTTTAGTGTGAACAAGGGGCCCTTTAGGGCACCTTTAGGTCTTTGACCAACCCCCCACTTGGATTCAGTTCAGATTTGAGGGTCAAATCGATTTGGGAGATGAACCAGAAGTGGGTGGGAGGCTGACCAGAATCATAAATGCACCATTCTGAGGTGTGCGTGGCTTTTTGCATACACAATCGCGCATCAGGCACATGTGCGCTTTTCCTGCATTTTTGACTGGCGCACGTGTGCATGATTCCTTTATATTATGATCGCATGCTGATTTCATAACCAGTTGTATAGTTTGTGCCCTTTGGAAATGCATTTTTTGGGCTATGAATGAACTAATAGGTGTTTGGAGATGTTTTATTTCTGTAACCATTTGTGGACAAAATTTCAGTTATAACAGATGCCCCCTGATGTGTGAGGTTAGAATCAAAACGTATAGCCAAAATACATCAATGTTTCTTCTACTGAGAGTACCATTGTAGGACAACGTGTTGAGAGGAATTGCAAGAGCGACCCATTGGAGGGAGAGGGGAAGTTGTGGGACCCAAACCTTTAGCTAGGTGTGGAAAAACAAAAACTGTATACAAATGAGGCAGGCATGCCCCATGGTCATGTTATGTAACTCAAAATGTGTAAGATCAGAACTGAAGCTGTATGTTGGTGTAGATAACTGCAGCACCCTTCGGGGAAGTTTGATAATGGAAGATGAATATTCTAATGGTGAACATACTCTGAAAATATGTTGTTAGCACAAAAATTCGCCCTTCATATTGTGGGAAAGGCAAACCCAATACCCATCAGAGTTTTATGTCATAGGTAGGTTATAAAAAGGTCAAATGGGCGCATTCTCAGGAAAATGTCGTCTCAACTCAAAAAAATGGATTGGTATGCACAAGAAGGTAAGGTATTAGTCTAACTTCAGATAATAAGTTGTAGTAAGGGTGAGTAGGAGGAAGACTTTGGTGAGAAAATGTATAGGTCTGTCGAGAACATCAAGTCTTTCAACAAGCCAAGGAGGAAAAATTTAAATGCAAGAAATTCTCGAATTCAAATCTCAAATAACTGAAAGGAATTATAATAACATTATAATCAAACTTTCATCATAATGCAGTCACAATAATTCAAGTGAATCAGTCAATCATGAACGCTTTCAGCGTCAAAGATAAACAAGAGGGAGTAAGAAAGATGACTGTCATTAAACAAGAATTCTCAAATGCATGTACATAACCAGATAACCAGAGAGTTCATTAAAACTTTACAATTCGGGAGATTTTCTCAAACATTGACCTTAAACAAAATGGAAAAAAATGCCTACATATACTCAGAATAACTCATTACTGCAGTCAAGACTTGGAGTTAACAAATGTCCCTGTCAGGCTGATCGTGCACATGATCCTCTAGTATACTGCACTTGCAGACATTAGTGAGACTTCCCATGTAGTCAGTGGTAGTCTGTCACCCTTTTCATCTAAACCCGTACTGTCAGAATACGCATGAAACTTCTTGTTGGACACTAGCTCAGACAATCTACCAGTACCTTCTAGCTTTCTATCTATGGTGGAAATGATGTTCAACCACCTCCACCTGCTTCAATAACTATCTTTCTCAAGATAGGGAAGGTCTAAGTCAACTTTGTACCTGTAGAACTTGGCGGCCTCTACATTCTGCCATATGGATCTGAGTTGGATGCTTGCAGGGGAGGCGCTGGCGGGATGATTTGCATAGGATCAGTAGGCTATGACACATGCTCGATGGCTAGGTGGAAGGCACTACTGCAAAATGGTTACTGGAAAGGCACATGGGACGATAAGTGAGAGCCGATGTATGAAGGGGAAGGGGTGATGTGGCATGGGAAGGAGACAAGGAGGCCGATGGAAAGAGGTAATAGGGTGAGGCATGAAGTGGGAGACTGAGTGGAGGATAGGTGTGTGGTAGTGAAAGGTGGAAGGAAGTGGGAGATGTGACAGATGGGGGAGAGAGGATGAGTGGGGGACAAGTGTTAGTGGGAGGCGAGGGCGGTAAGCGGTCTACTTAGAGGGGGGGTGGGGTGGTAATCAGGAAAGGTCATCAAGGGGGGGTGTTCGAGTTAACAAGGAAGCGCCATGATGATGGGGAGCCCATGCTCAAAAACCACCAATTCAGACCCCCCCGTTAAAGGTAGAAGGTCCAGGGGGGGTCCTATATGGATCCTGCGTCGTAGATCTGAGCACGTAGATCTCAACCACTCATATCTACATGCCCCTTAGTATAACGCACCCGGGCACCAAAGACTTAGGATAAGGCTGCTTTGTGGATTTTTTTCCCCCCTTGCATGCTTTTTTTTACCGAGGTTCCATTTTTAGGTAAAAAAAACCCTTTAGCAATAATATGTGCTAGCATTGGACTCCATGGAGGATAGAGACCTACCTACGAGGCTCTAAGAACTATTTTGCAGTTTCAGTGCCTTAGCATTGGGTTGTGGAGTCATGCTATGAGATATTCTGTCGAAGATAACACAATGACAATTTAAACTACCCTGCTTACAAACATAAAGTAAACATAGATGCTCCTAATGGAGATTATTTATGTACAACACCTAAGATAAATGATTTTTACAAAGTGCTAGGATAAAGAAAACTTCCACAATAGCCATTCATGTAACCCCCTAACTGAAAGCTTGTTTATTCTGTCACCGATTAATACAAAATAATGAAACTGTGACAACCAAATGACTACATTTTTCAACGCTCTTCCTCATGTTGGAGGAAAGATAAGGCTCAGAGGTTTTAAAATATGAAAACAATGCAACTCCATGTAATTCCTTACAAGTTCATAGAACAAGTGACCAAACTCACAAAATTCGTAATAGAAAGACTTCTCTGCTTTACAGTTGCCCACCTCTGGCTGAATGTCTGTGGAAAGAACATGTGAGTGAAAGGTTGTTTCCAGCTACTGCTCCACTTCTTCTTTGTCTACCCTGGTGGAATCCTGTATATAAATAGATGGATTTATATCTCTTCCATGTTTCTCTTGGAAAAATCTTTCTCTTTCGCTAGAAGGATGGAAGCTAAGGCCTTTCCCTTCAGAGAACACCTCAACATCTTCATCACAAAACACAGGCGGCCGATCAAGCTCCAAACTAGGGATCAATATCTCATCATCATCATATGGGTCAACAGTAGGTTTCTCATATCTAGGCTCCGAAGAGGATATGAACTGCACCTTTAGCTCCTCTTTTTCTTCTTTGTGGCTCTCCCAAGCATCAGATTCATAATCATAATAAACATGAACCATGGAAAATCTCTGCTCATTTTCTTCCTTGTTGGGATATTCCTTAAAAGTTGGTTGCTTTGGGTCAATACTCAACATCACTACTTCACCATGAGAAGAGATTCCAAAACCATCTGCTTCTAAGACTGGTATATCCCCTGCATCTTCCTCAAAAAGGCCACAATCCTGATCTGCCTTCAATTCCTCTATCTCTACAGAAAGAGATTTTACCAGCTCCGCTAACTTACTCAAAGCATGTTCTTCCTCTTGGTCCTCATCCTTAAAACTTTCCTTTGATGCAGATGAACAGGGAAGAGAAAGAATTGATTTCCGATCCAAGTCATCAAGCTCATCCTCATAGTCTATGTAGGAAGCAGTTATATCTTGAATACAGTCGTTGTATCCCTCACAATAGCTATTACAAATTAAATTAGAGGGATAAAAATTCTGACAATGAGTGTTGAAAGCTGCATGAAATTCTCCCAGTGAATAAATGCTAGCAGGGGGTAAAGAATGATACCAATCACGAGCATCTGTCAGGCTGCTAAATTGTAGCTTTTAAGTGTCCTGAATCACTAAATTGTCAAACCAGGGTTGGTATACTTCAAGCTGATACACAGTATGTGCAGGCAAGCGTCTAGTCTTTATTCGAATGCTATCCTAGAAATAAAGCACACACCTATTCTAAGAATTTGAATTCTGATGACTAACTCAAAACTGAGCATTTCCTATGGAATCATAAACAGAAGA
>ML822505.1:0-25773 GCA_009831015.1 Picea engelmannii | reverse complement strand
GATACCTTAGGCGACCCTTTCGAGTGGTAAAAGGGTGTTGATTATATCCAAAGGAGGTCAAAAAAAGGTGGTACTGGCATAGAGTTGGAGGTCAATGGTATGTAGTATGGGCATAGAACATAGTCAAAACCGGGGACCAACAGCATCCCTTGCTAAAGAGAACATGAACATTTTCATTAATACATCCTCATGATGTATCTCCCATTGGTGCATGAGTTCATGAAACTCACTGAGATGTTGAGCAAGGTTGTCCTCACTCTCTCTAAATATAGGCAAATAATCATTCCATTCATTTGAAGCATGAACAACATGAGGAAAAATAGGAACAACAGAAAAATTAAAAGGAGAAAACCTTTGAGCCAGGATTCCGTCCATTTCAAAATAGTGGAGTTGCCAATCAATCCTTGAACCATGGAGTCGTCAGGTGAATTATGTACAATAAGCGTGTGTCTGGTCTTTGTTCACCATCAAAGAACAACTCTGAGTGTTGTGTTCTCCCAAGGGATATCAGGTGTAGCTAGAAGCAACCACATTGAAATAGTGGAGTTGAGACAATGGAGTCTCCAGGTGCATAGTTGCAATATTTTATGTGTTATCACTCCAAAAGTCACCCTAGACTGTAATCGAGTGAGCTTGGTAACATCAAATATTACAAAAAGAAAGTTGATTTTGAAATTATGAGAGAGGTAATGCAGAAGATATCTGCCTGACTTAACAAATCATATGAATCTATCCCTGCAAATCATCTCCCATGTGTAGCAAAAAACATCATCGATAAGCAATGTTTAGCCTTTCAAGGCTTTCAGGTGGAAGAATTTTATGATAAAACATAGAACTGAAAACATAAAGACATGAAAATCCTTTTCAAGCATACTATTTATATAGTAGAAGAAGAATCATAATCTGAAAATCCTTTTTAGAAGAGATTTAGCAACACACAAGGTAGAAGATCTCAAAGGATCCTCCTAAGAAAGCCTCTCACACTTGTTGTTGAAGACGAACAAAGATTAAGAGTCAAAACATAGAAAAACATAGCTAAACATCACTCTCTTCTACAAATGAATTCTTAACACAAAAAATGATAAGATAGGCTATCTTCAAATTAATTTATGTCAAAGTACAAAAACAGATCCTCTCGGCCTCCCTTTTCCTCTCGATTGGAACATGGATTTATAATAAAAATAAAGGCAACAACTAGAGGTGCGAGCTGACCCTTCCTCCCATTGGATTCTCCAATCAACAACTATCTATCTAACACCTACGCTAACAGCTATTAACAAACTGTTACAAAAAAGGAAAAATGTTGACAATTAATCCAACACGATTTGAATGACACTTTATTCCTTGATGCATATCTTTGTCCATTGCCAAGTGTCCTGTAGAAGTTGTAAGTTTCCATCTTTCTGCTAGATACTATTTCTGCAATCTTCTCCACCATCAGCCACTCATAAAGATGCTAGCTCAACTTCCCTTGATTTTAGGTGCCAGCTGGTAGTACCATTTTGGTGTATATATGTCAAAACCTTTGTCCTCTGTGAAATATTAGGTAGAAAAATTACGTAGTGCCCCTTATGCTGCTTCTGTGTGAAAACCTATTCTCTGCTAGATATTAGGTAGCGAAACTAGGTAGCGCACTGTGGAAAAGCGCCCAGGAGAAAACATAGTGCCCAGGAAATTTATAGCGTCCAGGAGAAAGCACAACGCTAATGATATTTGGCAGCTCACTGCACTCTGCACATCCATGCATGAAAATGGTGGAACGAGCAAGAAATTAGGAGCAACATCATATATATCATGGTTATATTTAGTTCTTCAATACTTGTATGCTTGATGCATGGCTTGAGCTTGAGGCTTGACTCATAGCCTAGCTTTGACTTAGTTCGTGGCATAGTATTTTGACATATAGCTTTGACTCATAGATTATGAATTAGGAATGTGATCTTAACTCATAGTTTAACTTAATGTAATGACTGGTGACTAGCATAAGAAATGGGCATGTGGCTTTATAAACTCTAGACTTAGGATAATGCAAAAGATTTATGCATAGAAATTTAGGTTTAGACTAGAGTTAAGCCACTTTAAAGAACACACCACCTCTTCTTTCAAAGTCAATAAACTCATTTATTGAAAAGGAAACTAAAATAAAACATAGGGAAAAAAACAAACTAAAGATTTAGGAAAAAATACTAAAAGTTGTTTTTTTGGTTATACAGGTAAAAAAGACAAAGGCCAAAGGAATCTTAGGCAAAGATATCAATAGGAACTTGTCAAGACAGGCTGGGGAAATTGAGGTTTGGACATTGGAAAACACTCAAAGGGATTTTGATAATTTCAACATAAATATGCTGAAGACACTCTCAAAATATATTGAAAAAATTGAGTGTTAACATGATGTACTAAGTTTTTATGAACCTTCAGAACCAGTAAGCTTTGTCGTTCAATCCCAAGGAAAATATTCAATTTATCCTCGACAGCGGTGCCATAAATGTTAGAACCAAAAGTCGCCCTTCATATTGCAGGAAAGGAAAGTCTGATACCCATCAGAGTTTTATGTCAGAGGTAGGTTATCAAAAGGTCAAATGGCGCAGTCTCAGGAAAATATCATCTCAACTCAGAAAAGTGGACTAGTATGCATGAGCAGGTGAGGTCTTAGTCTAACTTCAAATAGTAAGTCATAGTAAGGGTGAGTAGGAGGAATACTTCAGTGAGAAAATGTATAGGTCTTCCGAGAACATCAGGTCTTTCAACAACCCAAGGAGGAACAATTTAAATGCGAGAACTTCTCGAATTCAAATATTAAAGAATTGAAAGAAATTATAACATCATTATAATCAAACTTTCATCATAATGCAGTCACAATAATTCAAGTGAATTAGTCAATCATGAACTCTTTCAGCATCAGAGGGAAACATGAGGGAGTAAGAAAGTTTATTGTCATTAAACAAGAAGTCTCAAATGCATATACATAATTAGATAAGCAGATAGTTCATTAAAATTTTACAATTCAGAGGCTTTGCTCAACCATCGACCTTAAACAAAATGGAAAAAATACCTACATATACTCAAAATAACTCATTACTTTAGTCAAGGCCTGAAGTTAATGAATGTCCCTGTCAGGTTGATCATGCACGTGATCCTCTAGTAGACTGCACTTACAGACATTAGTTAGACTGCCCATGCAGTTGATGGCAGTCTGTCACCCTTTTCGTCTGAACCTGTATTGTCAGACTGCGCATGCAACTTCCTACTGGACGCTAGCTCAGAAAATCTGCCAGTACCTTCAATATTTCTATTTATGGTGGAAACGATGTTCAACCACCTCCACCTGCTTCAATAACTATCTTTCTTGGGATCGAGAAGGCCTGAGTCAACTCTGTACCTGTAGAAATTGGAGGCCTCTGCATTCTGCCATCTGGATCTGAGTTGGATGCTCGCAGGGGAGGCTCTGCAGTGGATGAAGGATGCTGACGGGGAGGCACTAGAGTGATGATTGACATAGGATCAATAGGCTATGACACATGCTCGACGGCCAAGTGGAAGGCGTTGCTACAGAATGGTGACTAGAAAGGCACAAGGGTCGACAAGTGAGAGCTGACGTATGACGGAGCAGGGGTGATGTGGCATGGGAAGGCGATAAGGAGGCAGATGGAAAGAGGTAAAATGGTGAGGCATGAAGTGGGAGAGTGAGTGGAGGATAGGTGTGCGGTAGTGAAAGGTGGAAGGAAGTGGGAGATGTGACAGATGGAGGAGAGAGGATGAGTGGGGGACAAGTGTGGGCGGGACACGAGAGCAGTAAGGGTAGGAAGTAAGTGGTCTACTCGGAGGGGGGGTGGGGTGGTAAGTGGGAAATTTTAGGGGGTGGGGGGGGGGTGGGCGTTCGAGTTAATGAGGAAGTTCCACGATGGTGGGGGGCCCACACTCAAAAACCACCAACTCAGACCCCCCCCCCGTTAAATTTAGAAGGTCAGGGGGGGTCCGATATGGATCATGCACCGTATATTTGAGTTTGTATATCTCATCCACTTAGATCTATGTGTCCCTTAGTATAACACATCGGGCACCAAAGACTTAGGATAAGGCCGCTTTATGGGTTTTTCATCCCCCCTTGCACACGTTTTTTGATCGAGATGCCATTTCTAGGTAAAAACACCCCTTTAGCAATAATATGTGCTAACAGAAGTAATGAAACTTGTAAATTGTGTCGATCGCTCGCAGGCATTGATGGCCTAGCAAATTTCAGAGGTCGTTGGCTAGTATAAAACAACTGCAATAGTCACAAAGTAAGATGCACCATAACATGAGAATGTGTTGAAGTCGAATTTTATGGGGGTCAATGACAACAAAGAGCAATGATGGTTCTCCCTGTGCCATCTGAGACGCCTCATTGTAAAGGTAATGAGAGTCAAGATATTGTCTCCCTTCTGGAAACTATGTTGATGTCGACAGAGAGGGAGACACAACTCCAAGAACCAAAGGGCTTCTAGAAATCCATGGGATGAGATCAGGAACTGATGAGGAACACAAGTGAATTCAATATGTGATGACACTCAAGACTACCCTTGATTGGGGACATGCTTAAAGTATGAGTGGTAGAAACCATGAAACTAGATCTAGCGTCATGGGGACAACTAGACGTGGGTTTAAATTGTGCCAGAGGCATGACAAAGTGGACAAAATCAGAGATCGGGGGTACATGGACTATGGGATACTTGGGTTTTATGGACGATGTTAAAAAGAATAAAATGTAACAGGATGCCCCAACCAAGGGTGATGGGGGTTGCTTTGCCAAGAAAGGAGGGTTGCTAAAGGCGACAACGAAAACTATGTAAATGTTGGAAATAAAGGTTTTATACAATTACTGAATGAATAAAGAACCAGGTGGGATAAAATTCAAATACATAAATGGTTTCCCTGGTGCAAGATGGCTTGGCCTGTGAGGGAACGAAGATGGTGGAGGGTGGGGGCCACATGGGTGGGTTTCTGTATGAGGTAAATGAATGGAGGGAAATTTGTAGATGGGAAAACTCATTGTGGAGGGAATGGAAGGGTAATGATACTGCGGGAGTGCAGTCAAAGTGAAACCATGATGAGAGATTCTGGGAATCCATTGGGAAGGCTAGCATTAGGAGGAGAAGAAGTATGTGGCTAATTCTCTAACATTTGAATGACTATCGGGACTCCCATCCTTAGGGGGTGAAAGAAGCATGAATGCCAAAGTGCCAAGGGGAAATATGAATGGGACAACTCATGTGGGGGGGAATACTTCTAGGTGATAGTACTTTGAAGTGCAACAGGGGTGATAGTACTACAGAGCTGGTTGGGAGGTTCCTACAGGTGAATGTTGAAGGGTGTGACTGGGAGATGCAATTGATATTCAGAGGGAATGACTACATGCTAGTGTCAACCATATAACTAAAGGGGTTGTGTCGATGCATGATGAACAAGTACCTACACAGATAAAAACTGAATACCCGACGTGAACAATATCTGAAGATAAATAACATATAATAATTATTTGATAATTTTGAACATGAGCATGCGTACCTAGGCGTGATGTGATAAAAATGCTTCCCTGGGGCCGAGGATGGATGATGACCCAAGGAATGTGGCTGTGTAGGTGGTGGAATCCTAATCCCATGGATGAAGATGGATTGGAAAATGGATGCTCTGAGCTCCTGTAATTGAGCATGGAAGTTTGGCAAAAGGGGCTATATATAGTTGTAGGGCCCATAATGCCATGTCATTTGTACCTGCTACCATAGTGAGTTGACGACAGGTGTTTAGAATAAATTTGGATATTTCAGAAGTTCGAGCCAATCAATCCAGGATTTGCAAGAGCCAAGTTAGTGGTCTCATCCTCCTGCATAGTAGTTAGGATTTCATTTTTGGACAGGGTCGTACGGATGGTCGTACAGGGAGATTTTGTGAGGGTGGTCCCCCCAGTGCACGAGTGATCTAAGGATTTCCATGCTTGGCTGTGCAGCTATAATTATGATAGCCACGCATAGGGGTGTCTGAATGAGGAAAACAAGCATGCAATGGATGTGTGCCTGTTCGAAGTATAGTTGCGCACTCGTGCACAACTGTTTCTCTGACAGTTGCACACTTATGTGCAACTGTGTAGTGAACATGTGTGCATGAATGCACACCATTGTGTGTGACAAGGGCACATTGTTACCCATCTGTTTCTTTGACAGCTATGCACTGATGCGCAACTGTGCAAAGAACAGGAGCACACATGTGTGCGCCTGTGGGGGAAATAACCATGCACATGAGGCAAAGATGAGGGGGGGGGTAAAAACTTGTCTTTTTGTAGATGTGTCATTTTTATGGGTTGTGATTTCTGATCAAGTATTGTTTATGTGGATGCAGGTGATTAGTTTAGGATGCCAGTCCATTGGAGGGAGAGGGACTGGGCGTGCCTCAGGGAAGTGGTTAGGGATGAGGATCCTGGTGTGTGTTTTCCCTTGGTTATGGAAGCAAGCAAAGATTAAGGGAGAAAAGGAAAAATGTGAACTGTGTGGAAGAAACAGTGACTGATACTGGGTCGAAGTGAGAAAAAGAGAAGAAAAGATGTAGCAAAGTAAGATAAAGCAAGTCGTTGGACGAGGAGATCAAGGATGATAGATCAACAAGGAAGAAGGATAATGGAAAATGCATCAAGCGAAAGAATATGTCAACAGATTCTTTGAATCACCACACGTGAAGGAAGGAAAGACATGCTGGCGAATACCTGAAAACACGAGTCAAGTTGACCTAGGGTTTGAGACACCTAGGGTTTTGGTATCTAGGGTTTTGACACTTAGGTATTAACCTAAGGGTGTCCGACAACTATTGTAATGTATAAATAAAGGTCTAAAATACCTGGGATGGGTTGGTGCTAAGTCGGGTGAGAGTTCATTTTTATTGTATGATTGAGTGAATATTACTGTGTGAGAGAGAAGTGTTGAGTGCGAGATCCTTCTGGTATTTTAAGATCTTTATCTGGGTGAAAAGATCAACCTTGCAGCTGGGTGCATAGGGAGGGGAGAGAAAGAGAGAGAAGAAGAGAAGATCTGCTAGCTAAGAGTGGAGATAAGAATTGTATGCTTCCATCTTAATATATCATAAAGCACAGTTATGTGGAAGTATCCCTAGGGAGAGGGTGAACCATGTATATCTTGTGTTATGTGTGATTGATGTTGTGTTCTCTGTCATTTTTATATGCTTCTATTGTGATATTGTGTTAGATATGAATGTAACTTGTGCAGTAGGCGTAAGGAAGATAAAGGATAACTAGGTGGCTGTGTGTTGTTGTTATGAATCCACTTTGCATTTCCTTTGGTTCTAGACATCTTTGTCCTGCAACCCCCCCATAGCTACTTCGGGTGAGAATGAATATGCCTCGTAGGTGTTTCCAAAGGGGGCAATAGTTAGGGCTTGTTGGTGTGCTCTTGGAGCCTGAACCCTGGTTCTGCCCCTATGCCAACAAATGGTTCCATTGTTGGGACACGAATCTTCTTGAGGGAATGTCAAGGTGGTTTCCATCGAAGACAAAGATTTAGAAGTGGATAGAAGATCAAGAAAAGGACTTCGCTAAACCCTAGAAAAAGAACCCTAATCTTAGTACAAAGGATTGGTTGGAAAGATATATATTTACTGGTATACACAAGATTTTCTTTGGAGGAATCCATCAGAAGATATATGCGTGGCTAGCTAGGTAAGCAGATACCCAGTTCGAAGTCATACTTATACCACCTGTGGTTTAGATGTCAACGCTGATCAAGAAGGTCAAGAGAGTTGATAACACCGTGTCAAGAGCAATAGATCATTGGTTTGATAGAACCATTGGAGGGTATATCACTGAGTTTGTTGTTGAAAGAGTGGAATCGTATAACCAAGAAGAGAGATATTTATTTAAGGGAACTAGAGGAAACTTTTTACATTCTATAAAGTTGAAGATAAAGATGCTATTGCATGAGAAGAACATCTTGAAGATACAGTAATCGGTCATATCGGAAGAGATAATTGTTCAAAAATTTAGACAGGGACAACGCCATAGAGGCTGGACATACATGCAATGGGAAAGTATTCAAAGAAGTTCACCTTGCAAACCTTTTTAACCAGAACTATAGAGATGAAGGGTTTTATAGTGGAGAAGAGGAAGATCTGACATATGAAGAGCATTCATAATCCATTAGAATAGAGGAACCCATCCAAGAAGATCCAAAAACTTCAAGAAATACACCAACTTTCAAAGTAAGTACTATTATTCTTCCTATTACTTCAGTAGCATTAAGTAACTAGAGTAACCTAAGTCATCATAATGCTCAGAGCACTGTCACTAGAAGTCCACCACATACTCAGTTAGGAAACCTAGGAAAATCTATGGAAGATGAGATGAGGTTACCCACCTTTAGAGGAGATGGATCTGAATATCCTTATCAACATTGATTTCTATGTAAGGATGTTTGGACTATTAATAATATCACTGACGAAGCTGTCAAATGGGATCAGTTTAGAACTACCCTAAGAGATCACGCACTGAGCTGGTACATGAAATTTGTATAAGGAGCTACACCAAAATCATTGAATACCATTAAGACTACGCTAACTATTGAATTCAATAAACCTAAATCATAATCAAAGTGCATTACAGAACTAAAAGAAATCAAGCAGAGAACAACTGAACATGTTTGGGAGTTTGATCAGAGATTTAAGACCTTGACAGGACATTTGAGGTTTCAGATCCCAGATGAGAAGAACAAGGAATGGTTCATTTATGCCCTCTTTCCACACATCATAGTTCCTCTAATGCAAAAAACTATTACTTCATAGGCTAAGGAACTGGAGATTTCCATGAAATTATAATCATCCCCTATGGGAGAATCCATCTAAGGTATGAATCAAATCTTGAGTTAGCTAACTAGTTTGTCTCTGCAGGTCAAAGATATGAAGAAATACAAGGGAAAAGATAAAAGAGAAGACATCTGGTGTATCAGATGCAAATCAAAAGGCCATGACAAGGAAAATTATCCCTTATTTTAGGAATACTTGGCCTATGGAGCTCCAAGCCCTTTGAGGCAAGTTACCCTACCCTGGTGCGAGGTATGCAGAAATCAACATTGCCCTGGTGAATGTTACTATCTACAAAAATATGTCTAGACACCCAAAAATCTGTATTGCACATTTTGTAAGTCAGTAGGACATGATGATAGGGATTGTAGGGCTTATGATCTCATGCATGAAATATCAAGGGATATATACAAAATTCAAGGTGAAGTACAACAAGAAGGAAGCACTATGTAGTATAATTCCTCTGGGAGAGAACACTTCAACCCTTGGGGTGGATTTTGAGGAAGAGGAAGAGGAGGAGGTATGTGTCGAGGTCGAGGATAGATCATCTATTATAACTGTGCACAACCAGGAGACTTGGCTAGGGACTGTCAGAACCCTTGTACCACTTGCATCTACTGCAACTCATTCGAGCATGTTATTGAAGAATGTCCAGCATTGTTGGCTAAGCTTAAGGAGAAACGAGAAGGAAATCAGAAAATACAACTAATCAAAGAATAACCTCATGAAGATGATCCCATGGTCATTGTTATAACATGAGGAGGTGCTGTTACAGAAGAAGACAAAGTGATCCAAGGAAATCCTATAGAAGAATCAAGAGTCAGGAAAGCTGCAGAGAAGACACAAGAATTTGACCCAAGGAAAGAGAAGCAGATATTTGAGGATTCAGAAGAGATAAGGCTTCTTCATCAAAGGTTCAACCAGAAGTAAAAGAATATGGAATTCCTCTTGCATTTGATCAGTATACTTCACCTGGAGAAGGAAAAGAGGTGAGTAAACTTGTCAGTTTCTTGTATACATGTATTGAGTTGATTAAAGACGAAAAAGCCATACAAGAACTACAAAATTTGGTCAGACAGTATGATATGGGAAGGGTAGATCCTTTGCTAAATAAATTAGTACATCAACTATATAAGAAGAGAAGGAAAAATAAATAACTACAACTTAATTCTCAGATTGGAGAGTATGATATAGATTATGTGGTCCTCGACTTAGGGTCGGAGGTCAATGTCATGACAAAGAAGACCTAGGAAGTGATGGGAAAACCTAGGTTGATCTATTCCCCTATAAGTATTAGGATGGCTAATTAGCAAGCTGTAAGCCCCTTTGGAATACTAGAGTGTGTCCCTCTAGACATCGATGGAGTAAGGACATTTGAAGATTTTGAGGTGATTGAGATAGTTGATGATAGTTGTCCTTACTCTGCACTGTTAGGAATTGATTGGGCTTTCAATAATTCCACTGTTGTTGATTTAAAGAAAAGAAGAATGACATTTGAAAGAGATTTTCTTAGGGTCATTGCACCTTTGGATCCTGATGAAGGTCAAAGATACACAAAACCCATCAGAAAAGAAGACCATGCATATGAACTAGAAAACATATACAAATTGACAGCCAGATAGCAGGACTACATTAATCCTACAACATATGGGAATTTGAGCTGGAAAACTGACAGGGCATGATCATCAGATTCAGAAGAAGAAATGGAGAATTAGCAGAAAAAAATGTACGAAGTATCTACAAGGAGATGTGCTAGATTAACCAGGGAAGTCCATTGGATCGGCGCAACAGTAAGTAACTTGCCCACCTTTGATGATCTGAATCATTTAGAAGAATTCTTGTTGGACTTTGAAGAAATTGTACCACTACCACAAAGACTGTTGGCAATGGATGAGGCCTTGAAATCAACTCCAACGAGATGGTGGGGGACACACAAAAACAATATTACAGACTGGGTACAATGTCACACTTTGATGACAACATGATTTTCAAAGCAAGTCACAGGCTATGAAGTTACATACACATGTCAAAGTTGTCTGAAGGACCATGTACGAAGTTGTGAGGAAGCTTGGAGAAGCATTCCTCAAGAACAATGGGTACATAAATTCATTAACACACTGGACACAACTCCCATCAACTGCTATCTTCAAGAAGAAATACACCTCGCCACTGCAGATTGGGAAGGTATG
Source organism: Picea engelmannii (assembly GCA_009831015.1). Taxonomy (NCBI): domain Eukaryota; kingdom Viridiplantae; phylum Streptophyta; class Pinopsida; order Pinales; family Pinaceae; genus Picea; species Picea engelmannii. The sequence goes on along the minus strand of ML822505.1, from coordinate 14,749 downwards.
AACCAAAACTTTGTAAATACCTTTTTGTTTGAAATCCAATATCCTACAGTAGATCAATCATTACAATTTTTAAGACAAAAAGTGTTCAAGGAGGCACCTAGCCTCCCTTTGGAGGAAGAAGATGATGAATGGACTATGCCTCTTCAAAAGATGCAAGGCTATTAGAATATCAATGTTGTTGAAGATGATGGTCCTAGGAATGTGAACATCGCAGAAACAGAAGGACAAAGAGATGTATAAGGACCAAGAGTTGAGCTACCTTTCATTGGATAGCCGATAAAGATCAAGAAATTCAATATTGGAACAGAGCAAACACCAAAGCTTGCAAATTTTTGAGACTATTGGGATACTACCACTATTGAAAAGATCACAGAATTACTGCATGAATATCAGGACTTGTTTCCAACCAAGTTCATTGATATGAAGGGCATTAAAGGGCCCATGGGAGAGATAAGGATCCCTTTGAAACTAGATGCAAGGCTAGTCAAACAGAGGCCCTACAGATTGAACCCTAAATATAAGGAGAAAGTGAAGATCGAGCTTGACAGAATGTTGGAAGCAGGAATCATAGAACCTGTTGAAGAATCATAATGGATTATCCCTATGGTGGTACAATATAAGAAGACAGGAGAAATCAAGATCTATGTAGATCTTAGGAAGCTGAATGATGCATGTTTTCATGATCCATTCCCTACACCATTTACTGACGAAGTGTTAGATAATGTAGGAGGACAAGAGGTATATTCGTTTACAGATGGATTTCAGGATACCATCAGATCCAGATTACCAAGGAAGATCGCCATAAGACTACATTCGCAACATAATAGGGATCCTACCAGTATACAATGATGCCATTTGGATTGAAGAATTCCCCAACCATCTTTTCCAGGGTGTTGGTCGAAGCATTCAAGGAGTTTTTACATAAATTCCTAGAAGCATACTTTGATGATTGGATTGTTTTCATTATTTTGAAAAATCATATTGAATTTTTAAGACTAATGTTGGATAAGTGCAGGAAATGTTAGATTGTCTTGAACTTGAAAAAGTGCATCTTCTTTTCACCCTTCAGAGTGCTACTGGGCCATATTGTGTGTAAGAAGGGATTGCTAGTAGATCCATCAAATATTTCCATTATAGTTGTTCTACCCCCTCCTACTTCAGTCAAGCAACTGCGCACTATGTTGGGACATACTGGATACTACAAGAAGTTCATTAAGGGCTACACACATATTACAACACCCATGGAGAAGATTTTGAAGAAAGATTGTGAGTTTCATTGGACAGAAGAATGCCACCAGAGCTTTGACACGCTAAAATAGAAAATGGTTACTGCCCATATGCTATTTTTTCCATATTGGAGCAAGGAATTTCACGTGAATGTCGATGCATCTTCTATTGCATTAGGAGTTATGTTAGCACAACCGGGAACAAGAGACATTGACCACCCATTAGCCTTTGCTAGAAGGAAGCTATCAACAACTGAGATTAACTACACCGCCACTGAGAGAGAAGGGTTAGCTATGGTGTATGCACTGCAAAAGTTCTACCACTACTTGTTGGGAGGACACTTTAAAATGCTTACTGATCACTCTATGCTGAAATACCTAGTCAACAAGCTAGCATTGGGGGGAGAATATGCAGATGGCTTCTGCTATTTTAGGAATATGATTTTGAGATCGTAGTTAAGCTAGGAAGAATGAACAAAGGTCCTGACCACTTGTCGAGGTTGGAACATGGAGAAGAGCCTACTAGTTTGGAGGATACACTGTCGGATTCACAATTGTTGGCCATTAGAAAAATTGATGATCACATCACAAAAATAGTCCAGTTCTTTTCAACAAGAATGACACCTAGTGAATATACAATCACTCAGAAGAAACAACTAGTAGTGTGCGCTTCAGACTTTTCACTTATAGCTGGACAACTATACAAGATGGGACCTGATGAGATATTGAGAAGGTGTGCTATGGAAGTAGAGAGACCATTGATCCTCACAAAATCACATGAAGGCATCGTAGGAGGACACTATGCAGGGAAAGAAACAACGCAGAAGATTCTTAGGGCTAGTCGTTGGTGGCCTACTCTACATAAAGATGCTAAGGAATACTATAAGGCATGTGATGTATGCCAAAGAGTTGGGAAACTGTCTATAAGAGATGAAATTCCTTTAGCACCACAACTGACCCTATAGGCATTTGAGAAATGGGTCATTAACTTCGTGGGACCTATAAACCCACCAGGGAAGCGCACAGGAGCTAGATACATAATGACTACAACATAATACTTAACTAGATGGGATAAAGCAAGAGTAGTTAAGGACTATAGTGCAAATACAATTTCATGCTTCATATTTGATGACATTATAACCAGGTTTGGATGCCTGAAAATCCTTATGAGCAATCAAGGCACACTTATCATCAATAAGACCATTGAATCCTTAACTAAGGAATTTTCATTCCACCATCAGAAGAGCACACCTTACCATCCACAAGAAAATGGGACAGTTGAAGCATTCAATAGTATATTGGAGACAACATTGACAAAGATATGTAGCGTGAATAGGGATGACTCGGATTTGAGAGTACTAGTATTATTATGGGCCTATAGAACCACTTGCAAGAAACTAACCATGCAGACCCCCTTCAAATTGGTCTATGGTCTAGAAGCAGTTGTACCTATGGAATATTTGGTTCCTAGTCTAAGAATTGCAGCCTTTAAAAATATGGATGACACTGGCCCTATGCAAGAGAGGCTTGCGCAGTTGGTCGAACTGTAAGAAGATAGATTTATTACGGGATTTCACTAGCAGGTTTAGAAGAAAGAGAAAATTCCTACCATGATAGGAACATCAAGAAGAAAGATTTCAAGCAAGGAGATATAGTATTGGTATATGACAGTAAGTTCATGGATCATCCAGGGAAGTTCAGGATGCATTGGCTTGGGCCATATGAGATTTCCTATGTTACAGAAGGAGGAGCTGTGCAGTTGAAGACTTTGACTAGAGAATGGAAGGAGGTTGAAATTTTATTATGACAACCAGTGATCCAGGTGGATATTGGTGGCCACCCACCTATTCCACTTGGACCCCCACCATTACTTCTTTCAGTTTTTCAGTTTTTGCACAGTTTACTATTTTTAGCAGTTTTTCAGGTCCTGAACTTCCGGAGCCGTTTTGAGGCCTTAAACGACGTTTTTGGGAAAATGGGGAGCAACATAGATTGTAGATGGATGTTTCTCACCCAAAAGTTGTAGTCCTCAGATAGATATTTCTAACGAGGTATGGAATGCATCAAACAAAGATCATATGCCAAAGTTACGTTCCCGGGAAGTTGATGTACCAACTTACCCAAACAGGGTCCATAGCCTTGGTGTTTCATCTCCTAGGGTTAGGTCTTTGGATGTTTAGGTTTTTCCATTGTTTCTCAATAATAATAGGCCTTCGAGCCTCATTGTAACAGAGTTCAGAGACCAGTAGCTGTGACATCTCTTCTCAGAGATAAGCTACCAATGCCCTAACCAGTCTATTTCCATTCTATCTGTAAGCATATTTCAGTCATTTTGTTATTAATGAAATGAAGTCTTATTTCCACTGCATCTCTGCGTTTATGTGTATTTATGTATTTCATTGTGTTCCTACATAAATCTGGATCAACTAGTTGCCTCACAGGTTTCAGTAAAAGAAAAAGGAAAAGGGTCTAGCTACCAGGTGCAGTTGAAACTGGGTACCAGACAGAGAAAAGACAGTCTGCACAAGGAAGGAAGGGAGGAATAGAGATAAAAGCACAAGCTACCCTACACATTATTAAGTGGAAATGGAACAGAAAGTTCAAACCTGAAGTTCCAAGGGATGAGTCACAAGTGAGTGTTGGGGGCCTATTGGCCCTTCGTTATGGAAGAAAGCGAAGATTAAAGGAGAAAAGGAAAAATGTGAACTGTGCAGAAGACACAATGATTGATACTGGGTCGAAGTGAGAAAAAGAGAAGAAAATACAGAGAAAAGTAAGAGAAAGAAATCCATTAGATCGAGGATGATAGATCGACAAGGAAGAAGGATCGTGGACAACTCAGCAAGCGAAAGAAGATGTCAATAGATGATTTTAAGCACCACGCGTGAAGGAAGGAAAGACAGGCTTGAAAAGCCCTAAAAACAACGATCAAGCTGACCTAGGGTTTGAGACACCTAGAGTTTTGGTATCTAGGGTTTTGACACTTAGGTCATAACCTAAGGGTGTCTGAGAGCTATTGTAATGTATAAATAGATGTCTAAAGGATCTGGGATGGGTTGGTGCTAATTTGGGTGAGAGTTCATTGTTATTGTATGATTGAGTGAATATTAGTATGTGAGAGAGAAGTGATAAGTGTGTTATAGATGATTTTGGTCACTCCAGTGATGTCTTAACAATGGCGTATTTAGGCTCCCAATAAGGAATTTTTGCCTGAGAAAAGTGACTCATGTCTCCTTCCAAAAAAACATATTTTTAAAGTGAGTTCGCAGGCTGCCTATGGCCTAGGGTGCGAGAATCCCTCATTCTCATAGGCCACCCTCACTTAGGGTGTGAACTTCTCGCAGTCTTCTCCATACACAGGGTGCGAACCTGTTTTTAAGCTTGGAAAGGAGGAGAGGTCTCGAGGGTTCTAGAAGGGAATATTCTAGAAAATGAGTTGGCATTTGTATGGTTGTCATTTTACTGACTTATCAGATTTGATGGGATCATCCTCATTCATGTAACCATCTCTCCTTATCCTATATATTGAAAGGTTTCTCATGGAAAAGGTTAAGAAAGATTGAATGAAGAATTGGTGAAAGAATTGTGTGAAGAACCCTGCTTGGACAGAAGCTTGAAGACTCTAGTTGGTCTATCAAGAGGAATTGGATCTTCTTCATGCAAGTACAGAGAAAGTGTGTGTGTTGGAATGAAGGGTCACTGAAAGGAAGCTTGCAACATCAAGGCAATCAGGTTGTATTTTCTACTTTCAATTAATATGATACAACGACATGTCCCTTTCCCATAAAGTCACTCTCACTTTATTGTGTAATTCCTTGATCATATGCATAAGTTGACATTGAATATACTTTTCTATCTTCACTTTGGTTGGTTTGTGTTGTCTTGGACTCGACTTCACGATGGCACTAGAGTGAAGTGGGAACAATAGAGACTTAAGGAAGCGATATAAAGGTATGCTACTTATTCCTTCCTATTAGTATATTCAATGATTACAACTTAGGTGAAGAGATGTGTCCTGTCCTATTTGTTCTAGATCCAGGTGGATCTAGGGAGATCTGTTAGTGTCGGCACCTACCAATTAGTCCGATAACAAAATTGGCGACTCCACTGGGGAGGAAACCCATTTTTTAGTGGTTTTTCCTTGGAAATTTGCTCTTACCTTACCATTTTTCATTTCTATCAATCTTTGAGTCTTGAGGAGACCCTGATAATCTCTCTGGGTCCAGAAGTTCCTTAAATTTTTTTGTCTTTTTTCCAATTTTTTCTTAGTTTCATGCCTTCTCGCACTGAATCCTTCTGTAGCCTGCAAGAACCCCTAGAGTTCGCACCCTGCTGTTCACTCCAGTGTGAACCTCTCGCACTCTGCTTGTGACCATCCTGTGAGAATGCTTCATTCTCTCACTGTACACCACTACTAGCCTGCAAACCCATTTGCAAATTTTTGGGTTAAGAATTTTTGTATTCTTAGATGCCCAGATTTGTATGTGTGTCTGAAAAGAACTTCTTGGGCCACTGATTGATTGTTTCTTGACTTCGAATTTTGTGAATTATTAGTCTTCAGAAATCGAAAGCTCTTCTTGTTCATTTTTTCTCAACTGCTATCTCTTGACCTTTTCTTAACAAGGATATAATCTCTGGTCATGAAATCCATGTGCTTGTTTGGTTGGGAGCCGATGATCGGTTTAAAAGTTGGGATTAATTGTCTTTCTCAATGTCTCATTACTTGGAAAATTGTTGCCCTCATGCATTTGAAAAGACTAGTCTTGTTTGCTTGTTATTTTTGTCTTCATTGAAAGATTGGTTTGGTTTTTTTTTGTATATTGCTTTTCGTTAGTTGCTGGTTTTCCTTAGTTCCACCACTGTTGTGTGGTTTCTATTGAAAATTAAAAAACATTTTTCCTTTTAAAAACAATTTTTTATTTCGAAAATATTGGCATTCAATTGTTGAAATAGAACAAATAGAGAATTGGGATTTTTCGTGATTCATTGATATTGCATTTCAAAGAAGATTGTATATCATAGTTCAAGATTGTTCCAGAAAACTCCTCTTTCCCTCTTGTAAATAGGATTCATCGAAAAAAAAATGATATCTTTCATTCCTATCTATGCATTGTTGGGTCAGAGTCTCACACAACATTGGTTTCGTTTCTGTCTCCTTTGAGTAACAACAACCTTTACTAATATAGCACAATTTTTAAAAATTTAACTAGTAACTCTTTTCTAGGACTCTATTACACCAACATAAGTTAGGCTAGAGATTTGGAATGGGTAGAGAGATACACTCTCCAAAGAACAAAACACACAATAGCATCTTGTGGTAAGGAGTGTCAAATTCCATTTGCAACATTTTGTCCTTGGAAGCCCTTCTCACACAAGGGTCAAACCTGAGGTCACATTGATATTGACAGAGTTACTCACCCTACTTTGTTGATATCAGTGTAGAGATTTCACATATTATGGGGGTCACTTGAAGGTATACCCACAATGATGAGTGGAAGCCTCTCAAGATGATTTCGGGCTAGATACCCTGCCCTTGCATGTGGATCGGACTATCGACTGTCCCCCCAGGATTTATTGTTGTTGGTGGTAACCTTAGTGGCCTATCATCTTAGGGTCTTACACAAGGTTATTGTGAAGGGGAAAGTCTTCATGGTACCTAGAATCGACGTTGGCCAAACTCACTCGGGCTCCTTGGAGGGTATACCCATGATTATGTGTGGGAGCTTGCACCAGGGTGTAAGTCCGTTAAGCATTTCGTCAATGTAACTTTTCCACCCTAGCCCAGCCCCTTCTTGTCTCGTCATTGTGACATTGGATTTCATCGCCAACTAGTGACTTCGGAATTAGAAGGTCTTGTTTGGTTGGTTTTGATTCCTAGATTTTTACTAGCGCATGTTGTTTGTTTACCCAAGTTGACCATAGAATTTTCTTCATAAGTTTTCAACTCGATCACAATTCACCCTCCACATCGTTCACGTAGAATGCAAGGCTTACCCCCATAAAATATGGAAGGTTCTCAACCCTTGCCTACCAACTCACCGGTGGGATCTCCTCAATAGAGTGAAGTCCAAGACATTACCACTCCACAAGTGGAAAGAACTGACTCTCTAGAATGGTTCCAAATTACAAATTCTCGAGAGGACTTTCGACTTCATCCCAACTCTGAGAGACGTATTATGCAAGTGAATTCTTCTGGAGACTTGGTTGTTCTACCTTCTGGATCACCGACTGGACCTTTCCTAGGACCTAAAAGTCAAGATCCTTTTTGGACTAATGGTGTTTTTAGACGGGATCTCTTTGGCTCAAGAGCAGGCATTGATATCACTGTCTCACCTGCACTACCCGAAACAACTGATCTAGACGTAGTACCTTTTACTACTGCTTATTATTTTCCTGGTACAGAAGCTCCGCGAGCTGACCATATATTGACTCTCCCTTTACAAATTGTCCATTACAAAGATACTACGAGTCTTCACACTGGGATTTCCGTGGCTAGCCAAGCCCCCATTGGCACACCGCTTTCGCCCAGAGTCACCTTGACACTTCCCCTCTCCTATGCAAGTCACATCCGAAACTCTCGGTGGCCCCACACCTTCTGGGCACTCTCCTCCTGATTTCATTCCTACACTTCCTCCACCTCGTTTCAGAGGACCTTTTTCATCCTCCATCAGAGGAACTAATCCTAGTGGAACCATTCCATCGTTCACACCAAATTACTAGATTCCTGTTGGTGGACAATGTCACCAAGGAGGCCTAACTCAACCCCCTCTTGTAGGGAAAATCCCAATTGGAACACAACCCCCAATTGGAGGAAAAACCCCATCCACCCCACCCTATGGAAAAAACATACCTCCATCCTTGGCCCAGTATTGGAACCATCTGATCCAACATAATCCTCAATCGACTGGGGGGCAACAACTTCTGGCTAGCTCCGTCATACCCCCTGGTATAGGCCAACCCTATCCAGGTACATCTAATCCTATTTAGGGCTTGAATGCTCAACCCCACGCCCCCATTCAAGGGTACAACCCTATGAGTTACTTGCCTCCTCAACAACCACTGAATATGCATGGATCCTCGCATTATATGCAGACTGCTTATGGTCCCACTGGTTTGTCGACAGGACTCCCCCCCCAAAGTCACCAGTACCCGCATTTGAACAGACAATTACCTTTCTTAGCCACGCTGGAGCTCCTGGATCTATCGAGGATTTTAAATGATCCAATCCGTCACTCTCCCCAATGGCCCACCATTCTAACCAAACTACCATTTGATGTCCCTAAATTCGATGGAAAACCGGGAGAGGACCTGAACAATCACGTAATGAATTTTCACCTTTGGTGCTCATCCAATTCCTTGATGGATGACTTTATTCATTTATGCCTTTTTCAATGAACCCTCACGGGCTCCACCACGAAGTGGTATATATAATTACCATAAGGTTTCTTCACCGACTTCAACACCCTCACTATGGCTCTCCTCACCCACTACCAGTTATCGATCTGCTATGAAACGGGGACCGAGATTTTGAGTTCTTTCAAACAAACCAAAGCCACTCACATCTCCGATCACATTCATGAATGGTGACGGAGACGACGTCTCATCAAACTTGAACTTCCCAATCAGTTGCTGGAAAAATGGTTCATGAAATCATTTGTGAATGACATCAATCATGACATCACCATGGGTGGAGTTGTCACGGAAGAACAGGCCATTAGTCATGCTCAATACCTTGACCTTGTTTACTCACAAATGGGTACTCTTTAAGACTTACTCCCGGATGCACCTCATCCTTCTACTTCCACCACTTCAACTACTCCTGCTACTTCTCATGTGGCTGGTGGTGTGATCGACACCTTCCATGCCCAACCACATTCCATCGAAACCTCTAGCAACAACCCCAAACCCATTTCTTCTAATGTTCAAAATGCTCCGTCTCCTACCCCTCCCACCGGCAAGACTTATGAGGTAAATTATTTTCAATCTACCCCCACCGGTAAAAACAAATCCAGAAAAGGAAAGGGTAAGAATAAGGAGGACAAAAATAATTCGCAAGAAGAAAGAACCAAAACACCACCTGTTGATGATAGGGATAAGCGCAAACCCTGATACCCTTGTCTTATCTGTGGTGATGATCACTACACTAAGGATTGTCCACGATGAGTCGAGGTTACTAAGTTCCTTCAAGGGACCACAGAGCCACCCACTCCGGTCGTTTTGTCACAACCCTTCCCTTCTCAACAATAGGCCCAGTTGGTCATTCACAACCAACCATACCCCTCCAATACATCCTATGTCTTAATGTGTACAAGTGATTCAAAGAAAAATGACATCACACTTACCACTCGAGCCAAAGATTATTCTTCCTCCAAAGAGAAGGTTGATGCTATGCCTCCTTCATTGGTCCAACCATCTCCTATGACTCCACCTACCAATGACCCTCTTCATCTAGAACAACCAAGCCTTGACACAGTCCTTCGCCCTCCTCCAAAAGGTGTCATCTGAAAATTGGCTTTCAATCCTCATGCTTGTGCTGCCCAGAACTACAGTATTGTTGAAGATCTGGCCCAAGCACCATCTGTGATGTCAGCCCTTGAAGTCCTTCAAAGTTTTCCTATACAACGGAAGACACTGTTGAAATCTATCGGTGGAATCGACCCTATGGATACAAATTTAATAATTTTTGACTTGGAAGATCACATTCCAAGGTTACCCCCTCAACTCACATTCCAAATACAAGTTATTGACTCCGACAAATTTTTTTGTAGAACTGTTGTCAATGAGGGTGCCTCAACGTGTGTCATGTATATTACCTGCTGGAAAGCCAATGACTCCCCCTCTTTGACTGAATCCCACAACACACTCAAAGCCTTTAATGGCTCTGGTTTTAAGCCTTACGGTGTCCTCCCTTTGTTTCCAATTACGTTAGAAGGAAAAACGGTCCAAGTTGAAGTGGAAGTCTTTGACGCTCCTCTCGATTACAACCTTCTACTTGGTCGTAGCTGGATTGATTCTATGCGCGCAGTTGTGTCAACTCTTTTTCATGTTGTATGTTTCCCACATCAAGGAAAGGTAATTACCATCGACCAATTAGCCTTCTTTAACTCAGATGCACATACTGGAAACATACTATTCATTTCCAAACCCCCCCGGATACGAGAACGTCGATGTGGGTCTTCTTAAAGACTCCTCATTAATGGGTACCTTCCCCATCCAACCACCTGATGTTCCACATCCGTCTGTTGCTTCAATCAACATGATCTCCAACTCTATTCATTGAACCCCTATGTCTCACGACCCATGGATGGTACCCAACTCCAGTGATCATCTTTGTTACAGTGACGAAATTCATTTGAGTCCGGTCGAATCTGCCTATCAGGCCATTCAATCGACAACCCCTTCCACCCCCTCTCTTGGTGATTTATCTCCAGATCCTTTCCGAGTCATTTTTCCCATGGATGAGATGATTATGTTTGTTATGGAAGACACCCCCTGGGACGATGGACATCATTGTTCCATCCTCTTCTTGGAACAACACACCATCGAGAGATACCAATGGATCTCGACCCCGTCGACCATTGTAGTCATTTCCACCGTTCCCAAGTCTACACACGATGTGTTTTCCGAAGGGAACTTAAGAAATATATCACCCACCATTCCCCTTGACATATCCAAAATGTGCATATTAGAGCTTCGTGTTCCCCTGAAAAAATCATCATCTACCAGTCACTTTTCAAAGAATTTCATGACGTCTTCACCTGGAGCTATGAAGAAATATTGGGTATTGACCCCGACATTGTGATACATGAGATCAAGACATACCCAGACGCTAAACTTGTCTGGCAACACCTTCATCCAGTTCACCCATGTAAAGTGGCCGCTATCAATCTTTAAGTCAAGAGACTTCTCAAAGCCGACTTTATTTACCTGGTGGCTCTCACTGACTAGGTTTCCAATCTTGTCTCGATTGACAAGAAACAAGGCACCATCCACGTGTGTGTTGATTATAGGGATATTAACAAAGCATGTCCTAAAGACAAATTTCCTACCCCCTTCGTCGACCAGATTGTCAATGATTGTTCCGAAAGTAAAATCTTCTCTCTGATGGATGGTTTCTCCGAATATAATCAAATCAATATTGTTCCTGAAGACCAACACAAAACCGCTTTTATTTGTCCTTGGGGCACTTTTGCTTATCGGAAACTTCCTTTCGGTCTAAAAAATGTCGGCACAACTTTTCAGTGCGCTATGTCTTATGCCTTCCATGATATCAAGCACATCATACAGCCATATCTTGATGACTTACCCGCTCATTCCATGCACCGTGTCGATCATCCATTACACCTCTGAGACATTTTCCTCCAATGTCGGTTTTACCATATACACTTGAATCCTCACAAATGCATTTTCTGCGTAGAATCTGACCTAATTCTAGGCTTTATTGTTTCACATTAAGGGATCAGGGTATATCCTTTGAAGGTTGAGGTGATCCTCAATCTCCCTCCTCCTTCTTCACTTCGCCAGTTACAAAGTTTGCAAGGGAAAGCAAACTTTCTCCATCTTTTCATCCCGAACTATGCCGATCTAACTCTTGGATTTATGTGACTACTAAAAAAGGGGTCCAATTTCGTATGGGATACCATCGCCAACAAAGCTTTTGAATATTTGAAACTGTCCCTGACATGTACTCCTCTTCTCTTCCCACCAGATTACAGTCATGATTATTTCCTCTACCTCGCAGCCTCAGATTACACCATTGCTATGGTTCTCGTCCAGGAAGATGGTTCTCATGATGAACATGTCATATATTACCTGATTCGAAGTCTAAATCCTACCAAAACCAAGTATTTACATGTCGAAAAACTGGCCTTGGAAACTGTCCAAGAAGTTCAACGTTTCCAGCACTATATCCTCTCTCACAAGACTATGGTAATTTCTAACTACAACCCTATGCAACACATTCTCACCTGTTAACTGCTAGGGGGAAAATACTCCAAATGGATCGTGATACTCCAGGAGTTTTACGTATAATTTGAACATGCTAAGTCCAAGAAATCCTTAGTGTTTGCCGAGTTGATATGCGACTTTCCCTACTCCGAGAAAGAAAATGAAGTAGCCGATTCATTACCTGATGAATCCCTTTTCCTGATCAGATCTGATGATCTTTGGTATGGAGATATCATCATATATATCCAAACCTAGACTTTCCATCCCAATTCTTGTAGTACTAACTGCCATCAACTACGCTACCAAGCGCATCAGTATATTATCCTCGGTGATACTCTTTATCGTCGTGGGATTGACTCAGTTTTTCGATGCTGCCTCACGTTTGATGAAGCCGAGAAAGCCCTAAATGACTTCCATTATAGAGCCTATGGTGGTCATATGTCTGGGTATGCTATTGCCCAAAAGATCTTGCGAGCTGGGTATTTTTGGCCTTCTTTATTTAATGATTGTATAATTGTCGTCCAAAAATGCCATGCTTGCCAGACCTACAACAATAAAATGCGATCACATCCCGCTTCTCTTCACCCTATGGTCACCATTGGTCCTTTTGTGAAATGGGGTATCGATTTCATGACATGTCACCCTCACTCGGCTGGGGGGCATGGATACATTATTGTAGCCATAGAATATTTTACGAAATGGGTCGAGGCGATACCGAAATTTGACAACACCAGAATGAATGCAACATTATTCATATTCAATCACATCATAGCTTGTTTTGGTGTTCCTCAGGCTATCATCACTGATCACGGTAGCCACTTTAGAAACTTCATGATGTCCAAACTGACTAAAAATTTGGGTCTTCACCATGAAAACTCAACACCCTATTACCCACAAGCCAATGACCAAGTCGAAGCACTTAACAAAGTCCTCATTACCATGCTTCGACGAATGATAGGGATTCACAAAATGAATTAGCACACGATGTTGTTTTCAACATTGTGGTCTTACCGAACATCCATTAAGTCTGCTACCGAGTTTACACCATTCCAGTTAGTCTATGGTCTAGAATCCATCCTGCCAATTGAATGTGATATACCCTCCCTAAAACTAGTCGTCGAACTCCTACCAAACACTTTTGCCAAAGAAGAACGTCTATTGTATCTCATGCGATTAGACGAAACTCGTCGCGACACCACCCTAGTCATAGGAGCCCAAAAGAAACGTGTCAAAATCCAATACAACAAACATGTCAAGCCTCGCGTTTTCTCCGAAGGCGATCTGGTTCTCCTTTACAAACAAGATCGAGATATGCTAGGAGATGGAAAATTTGAAGCTATGTGGTGAGGTCCTTATATCGTTAGATGAGTTTTGGAGAAAGGAACTTACGAGTTAGTAGATTACGATGATATCCCTTTGAGTGAACCTAGAAATCGGTTGTACTTAAAGAAGTACTATGCCTAAGATCACCTGTGCATGAGTACTTGTATTTTATTGTATCATACTTCTTGTGTGTTACTGTAGTATGTTTTTTTGTTATCTGGTCTCTGCCCTTATGTTATATTGTGTTTGGTTTCCATATGTCGGAGTCTTCACTACCCTACATTGGCTTCACTGATGGCACTAGCCGTAGTACTCAGAACCTTGCTTCTGCTGCTTGGGCAATTTACACCCCTACGAACGAACTTATCACTCTACAAGGTGTGTGTCTCAGCTATGTGACCAACAATATTGCAGAGTATAGCGTCGTTATCGAATTTTTGATTGATGTTATTTCACTCGGTATCCGTCACTTGGTTGTACAATTGGATTCCCAGCTAGTAGTACTAAAGTTAAGTGATGTCTATGCTATTCGAAGTCCTACTTTATTACAGGTATATTTACAAATTCACCTCTTGGAACGTTATTTTGATTATATTGAGTATCAACACATTCCTAGATGTCTAAATACATTAACTAATGCATTAGCTAACTATGTATTAGACAGACAACTGGGCCATTTATAAACCAATCACATCACATGTATCACACAACACAAGATAAGCCGGTAGAAGCTGTATATATGTATATAACGATCAAACACTTTTTACAAAAAGTTTCTATCCAAGGACCAAAATTTAAAAAATGAAGCTCGTAGTTTCTACAAAATAGCATCATGGGTGATGCTCACGATAACACACAACTGCCTGGGCCACCCTACGAAGTAGTTGACTAATAGACTCTGACACGCCTGTTAACACTCCAGGAAACTACTTAGGGTTGTAAGCTAAGTATGCCTGGTAACTTAAGAATTGAATACTTTTCAGTAGGTGGATCAATGGGATACTAAGATAGCACAATGGAGAGATTACTTATCAGAATAGCTTAATGAACCAGTGCTTTTAGAAACTATAAATCAGATGCCAAATAACAGAAAAGGTATGAAGAATATTTCTTAGACAACCAAATACATTGGAATGCAGGGTTTTAATAACCAAGTACATAAATAATGCAGGGTCACACTAAACAATAAGAAGTTCCTCCATTCAAATCATGAGCATAAGCTGAGCTAATTTAAACAGAGTACAGAATAAAGA
>ML822504.1:60938-71846 GCA_009831015.1 Picea engelmannii | reverse complement strand
ACAAAAATCCCAGTCAAATGATAATCCCCCTCCTTCTGTAAACCCTCCTCCACTCATATCCCCCCTTCACCACCCTTTTCCTCATTTATTTCTTTACCTGCACATTTATTACCTTATCCTCATAGTTAATGCCCCTTACCCAATTATTAATGTTCCTTATCCGTTTATTAATACTTCTTATCCCCTAGCATACATAGATCATTTAAATAAACAATATAATTTATTAACCCTCTTAATTTAATACGCATGTCAATGAATGTAACAGATAATTAATTAATCAAATTAAAGCAATTAATTAATTAATATATATTTAATTAGTATCATTATACCAATCTTTGTTTAATTAATAACATGTTAGAAAAATTAATTACCTAATAAATTTTTACTAGGGTTGTTACATACACCCACCCTTCAAGAAACTTCGTCCCGAAGTTAAGGTGTCTTATGGTACAAAGGAAAAGAAACCTGGTTCACATATTAATAACAATTAACCGACATTATCAGTAAGAAAGTCAAGAAAACTCATACATAATAGTGTATATTTTCAAGAAATGCATGTGTAGCTAGTACATACAAGTCTCGTGCATGTAGTAATAATCAAAACTATCATCCTTTAGTAATTTATGTATGCATTCAATCCAGTCAGAAAGACTTGTCTTTTATAAAAGACAACAAACCAATCAATTGTTTGAGAAATCCTTTAATTACTATTATCCAGTTCAACAATTTTTATTTAGACAACTATGGTTTAGTTACGTAATTATGAATATTCATATATACACATTTCTTTTCTTTTTTTTTTTTGAAGGGAAAACATTAAATTCCACCATAGGATAGATCTGCATACCTTCTCAACTATTACTACTCATCCTTCCTCCCTAACCTACTTCCATATCCATTCCTATCCTTCCTCTGCTAGACTATCTTGGAGCGTCAACTATATTGACCTAACTCCAAATAGAAGCTGTAAGTGGAAGTGTCACTATCTCGACCAAACTTCCCTAGCTGGAATCTGACAATCATCATCCCACATCTTGGGGAGCGTGAGCTAACACCGTCCTCCCATGACTTCAGGTTTTGGAGGATACACGGTGGGAAATGCCTCCACCCCTCCTAATCATAACTAGGGTCCACACCCTACAATGGAATATACAGTGGCACTATGTTGCTGGGGGTTTTGTCATTGTTTATTCGGTTTTGGGAAGTGTCATCACCTGAAATCATGCATTGGTCCACATATCATAGCAATGCATCCAAACCAATATAAATTCCACATACAATATTCATACCATAATGTTTCCCAATTAGTGGTCCTGATATCCACTTTCATCATCATTATCCCTTGGCTATTTCATAGCCCATAGCTTGCAGATTAGTCTGTAACACAAACTCATACATTTCTATGAATTATCATCATGTAATTGCATACTATCATCATTTCAATTTGGTATCCCTATACCGATAAATTAACATCAAACTTTTCCAGTTAGAAATAGATCTCATAATATCCCATAATTCAATTTCGACACCCATTCATAAGATTATCATTTACCCAAAATAGATTGCACCATATCCAACATCATCCTAATAGAATTTAAACATTCATTAAATTCACATTCTCACAATATGTCACATCATATACAACATCATCAATAACATTTAAGCATTCGTAAAATTTACATTCACATAATAGATCGTATTACATACATCATCATCAATAACATTTAATCATTCATAAAAGTTCATACATTTAAAGTTTAGGTGTATCACTTAATTGTTTCATTGTGACTAGAAAATAAAGTATACAGGCCTCAGGTAATCCTGGCTATCTAAGTCAAAAGGTGGTGTTACATACACCCAACCTTCGAGAAACATGTTCTTGATGTGGTCAAGAAAAGTCAGGGATAGTCTCGCCATAGTGTCTCGGCGTCTTCCCAAGTAGCAGATCCTGGACTATACTTGTCCCACTGGACCTTAACTTGCTCTACCAGACATTTTCTGAGCTATCGGACTCTACATTCCAATATGCGTAACGGTTCTACCGTGAGGGTTCCCACGTCCGATACTTGCAATTCCTTCCAATTTAGTTTATGTGATTCATCAGCAACATAATGACGTAAAACAGATACATGAAATACATTATGAGTTTTATGCAAGTGGGGTGGCAGTACGAGACGATATGCAACGAGTCCAATTTTCTCTTGGATCCTGAATGGTCCTATAAATTGAGGTGACAACTTTGTCCCCTTCCCGAACCATATGGTACTCTTATTAGGCCTGATATGAATGAAAACCTAATCTCCCACTTCATAACTTCAGTCGGTCCTGTGTGCATCTACATATCTTTTCTGCCTATCCTGTGCTTCCTTTAGTCTCTACCTAATCTGAATCACCTGTTCCTCCATTTCTTGAATCAATTCTGGCCCAACTGTTACTCGGTCCTCTAGTCTATCCCAACTCAATGGCGTTCTGCATGGTCTCCCATACAAAGCTTCGTAGGGTGGCATTCTGATGGAGCTATGATAACTGTTATTGTAGGAAAACTCTACCAAAGGTAGTTACTTCTCCCACTTGTTTTGATTATCCATTACATACATCCTAATCATTTCTTCCATGACTTGATTTAATCTCTCAGTTTGTCCATCTGTTTTAGGATGATAAGTTGTTCTTAAGTTCAATTGAGTCCCCAACGCTAACTATAAACTTGTCCAAAACATAGAAGTGAATCTGGAGTCCCTATCTAAAATAATATTCTTAGGTATCCTGTGCAAATGGATATCCTCTCTTACAAACACATGTGCCACATCAGTGACATTGTAAGTGTCTCTAACTGGAATAAAATGAGCACTCTTGGTTAACTTATCCACTATCACAAGAATGGCATTATGTCTATGAGATGTGAGCGACAACCCCACAACAAAATCCATAGATATGACTTCCCACTTGGACATAGGAACATCATGTGGTTGTAGGAGGCCTGTCAGGTGATGGTGGTTGGCTTTCGCTTGTTGACATTCTAGGCACTTGGCGACGAAATGGACTACATCGTGCTTCATGCCTACCCAGAAGAAGAGTTTCCTTATATTTGTGTACATCTTCTTCACACCCAGATGCGCACAATAAAGTGCTTTATGGGCTTCCTTCAGTATGATGCTTCGAATATCCCCACTCTCAAGGATGTACATCCTTCCTCAATATCTTAACAGTCCGTCTATTTCCAGACTATATACTTCATACTTTGGATGTAACTTCCTCCTACTCTGGAGGTTTGAAGTAACCTTTAAATACCAACTATCTCATTGGAGTTGTGTCAACACGTGTTCCCTTAGATTGACCTTTAAGGTTATCAAGGAGAAGATACATGGTCTCCTACTCAAGGCATCTATGACCACATTTTCCTTTCCCTTGATGTATGAAATACAAAAATCATACTCACTCATAAACTCACTCCATCGCCTTTGAGTGGCATTCATATCTCTTTGAGTGAAGAGATGTTTTAAACTTTGATGGTCCGTTTTGAGCTCAAAGTTTCACCCCACAAGATAGTGCCTCCAAATTTTCAGAGCTAGCATTACAACTGCCAACTCTAAATCACGAGTTGCATATAACTCTTCGTGTTTCTTCAACTTCCTTGATGCATAATCTATCACTCCTCCATCCTGCATTAGCACTCCCCCCAACCCTTGCTTCGAGGCATCCATGAAGACTGTGAATTCCTTTTCCATATCCGACACTCGTAGAATTGGCGCACTAGTTAGTAACGTCTTAAGCCTAATGAATGCACTATCACACTCTTCTGTCCATTCATACCTGACCCCCTTATGCTGCAAGGTGGTGATGGGTGTTGCTATTTTGGAGAATCCTTCTGTTGGTCACTACAATTGCTTATTTAACTAAACAATCAAGTGCTACATAAATTGTCAACCTAGGGAAGTCTGTTTATTTCAAAGGTAATCGCACACTATATATGCTCAATCTCAAAAGCAATCTAGAGTTGTAGTAAAAATACATTAATCACACCTTGCCTTGAACAAACTGTAGTTCTACTTTGAATTACAGAAAAGCAACCTACCTATTACAGAGTTCAAGTTTAAAGAAACAATTATCCAAAGAATCATGGATTACATTAAGAAATAACAGCCTAGGAAGGAAATCTTTCAGGATACTGCAAAAGGAAAGACCAACTATTCTATAACAGAGAACATGACACTATTCCCCAAGTAGGAATCTTCAGCACCTATTTCCGATCATCACACTTTCATGAACTCATTACTAATCGAAATAATTGACACACACTAAAGGCTAACTATCTCTTAACAGAGAACAGGACCCTATTCCCCAAGTAGGAATCTTCAGCACCTATTTCTGATCATCACACTTTCATGAACTCATTACTAATCGAAATAATTGACACACACTGAAGGCTAACTATCTCTTAATAGAGAAGAAGACCCTATTCCCCAAGTAGGAATCTTCAGAACCTGTCCCTGATTATCATGCTTTCATAAATTCACCAAACAGGATTGATAACTAGAATGATTAACAGTTACCCAAGCATGAATCATATGAAAACAATGTAACAATCAGTAAAGCAGAGTTTCAGCAAAACAGAGTTTAGTAAAGTAGAGTTTCAGCAAAAGAGAGTTCAATAAAGTAGAGTTTCAGCAAAATAGAATCTAATCAAGGCATGAACAGAGATAACACTAACACACTACAAAGCTAATGGGTGAATCTTGTGAAGAAGGTGGGCCCTCCCTTCTCACAAGATTCCCCTGAAACAAAAGGAACTATAAAGAAATGCTTAGAATAATCTTTTATTCATCTGTCAACTGTATCATATTACAATGTCTGAAGTAAAACACGTCCTTCTCTGTAAATCCTTTCTTAGCCAAAAAGAAGGTCCTCTCTAATGATTATTTCATCTTATTTAAAGAGGAGAATCCCCTCTATACAATTGATCATCAAATTACATGTGCACATATGAATCCTATTCTTAGTCAGATCTGATCTCTATACTAGAATAGAATATCCTGGTCTCCCGTAACATAATGCTATTACAATAGTTGGGTGTAGTTGTTACGGATGGTGTAACAACTTATTTATTTATCTTCTTGTTACTGTTGTTGTCTACTGCTTCAGCATTGCAAATTGCGGGTTGTTTCAGCAACGAGATTTTCTTTCTGACTGTTTCAGCAATGTGGTCTCGAGCAGGAACAATGGTTAATTCTAGCTCAAGGTGTGGCTATTGTGGTCAATGTAATAGCTTATTCTTTGTGTGAGTTGTTGTTTCAACATCGTAGACCACGAAGAGTGTAACAACTTCTTCTGGGTGTGTGAATTGTTGTTTCAGCATCGTAAACCAGGGAGAGTGTAACAACTTCTTTTGGGTGTGTGAATTGTTGTTTCAACATCGTAGACCATGGAGAGTGTAACAACTTCTTCTTTGTGTGAATTGTTGTTTCAGCATCGTAGACCACAGACTGTTTCAGCCACTGGGTTTGCGTGTTGATTGTTTCAGCAACGGGCCTTCAAACAACAACGATACTCTGTAGTGAACTGTTTCAGCACTTATATGTTTCTGATCGATGGTCAAGTATGAGAGTAATGTAAAATTATATGCAAAACAAATTAAACATATATAAAAGAGAAGAGACGTTATATACCTTTGGAGATATAGGGTAAGGTGATAATGTAAGTTTAAATGTGATTGTAAAAATGATGTAATGGTAGCAAAAAGGTACATTGTAGGGTCCTAACATCCCCCCCAACTTAAAAGGTTGCATGTCCTCGGGAAACTTCAATCTGAATTAGAATCTAAATACTGACTCTAAGCGTGCAAGTTACTTAAGAAGTAGTTGTGGAAAGTATTGTCTATTGGAGCGATGAATCCTTGAACACGTTGTAGCCTTTGCCAAGATGTTGTTTTGGCCTTCTTGGGAAACTTATAATGGACTTGATATTTCTCTGTTGGCATCCACAAGATAGGAAAATGAAACTGATAACCTATCCAGCTTTCAGCACATTGCTTAACACACTTGATGTAGCTAGGTACAATGGAGATTGTTGTCTCAAGATTAGTGGGGCTAAAGGGATTGTGTTCCTATCTTTTCCTAGTAGATTGTTGCCAAAACATGTTATTTTCTTGTAGGGCAGCAATCTCTATGGATTTAATGAACTGTTGACAATCCTGAAGCACTGTTGTCTGTAGTTGCCGAATGTGTTGAGTCATCCTTGGTTTCTTAAAAAACTGATAATACTCTATAATAAAGG
This sequence comes from Picea engelmannii, assembly GCA_009831015.1. Classification (NCBI taxonomy): domain Eukaryota; kingdom Viridiplantae; phylum Streptophyta; class Pinopsida; order Pinales; family Pinaceae; genus Picea; species Picea engelmannii. The sequence continues at coordinate 65,576 of ML822504.1, read as the reverse complement.
TGGCAGCATTTTTTGTTTCTGGCTGTATCCAAAGAAGGAGGTTATCCTCGTTATGCTTGGCAGTTAGGAAGTCATCCTGCCATATAATCTGATTGTTAAGGAAGGAGGTGAGTGCCTGAATCTGGATGTCACTGACAAGAGGGTTAAGGTTAAGATGTCGTTTCTTAGGGATGGCCTCATTATGAAAATATACCTCACAGAGGAGGTTTTGATCCATAGAAGAGGCTTCTGCAAAGGTTTTAACAAAATCTGATGGATTTAACACTGCATGGGGTCTGCCTTCTTTGATTGATTTAATCTGAATTAATGTAATTCATTCCATGAGGAACAGATAATAATTTCAAGATGGTTTCCTTGCAGCTAACAACTTTTGTTCCAAGTCAAACATCAGGAGCAATTTTCCTTTTAGCTCTTTATTATGTTTCTTATGGGCACGAGATTCCTGGTGTGTTTGCTCTAAAGCTTCCCAGTTTGAATAAATATGGTTTAGCTAGAGTAGTCTGTGTTCCTGTAGGATTTTGTCTTGTGTAACAACAGACTCTTTTTTCCATTTGTCCATTATTGCCTACTCATCCCATGGTTGATTTTGTGTTTCAACATTGCAAGTGGTAGGCTGAGGTAGGGTCTGAGTGGCTTGTTCCACAAAGGTGTGGGTATTGATCTGGCTAGGAGGGGTAGATTCATTAATAGACAATGTTTGTACAGCTTTATTAACAAAAATAGGGGCTTCAGATTTGACAATTGTTGTAGGCCAGGGTTCAGTTTTAATTTTGGAAGGTCCTGCTGGTTCTTGTGTAACAACAGGGTTTTCTTCTTTGACTGCAAAAGTCGTAGGTGCAGGGGAAGCTCCTGGCATTGGAATTTGAATTACTTTGTAGCCTGCTTGATAATAGATGTCCCCACATTGACTGCACATATACTCTCTACATGGATTCTCTGTTGTATTTTCCTCTGTAATGGTGGCTATACGAGCTAGGGTGTATAATTTAAGTTCCTTCTTGTAGGCTTCCTTTACCATGACTAGCTCTTGCTTGTAGGCTTCCAGTTCAGACCTTAGGAACTCATTTTTTTGTAAGACAGAGGCCATTGTTGGTTTTGGAAGAGGGGTGACTGGTTCTTGTGTAACAGTCACAGCCACACTAGCTAGTTCTTTTGGGTCAACTATAGGATCGACAATTGATTCTTGTATTTCGGCTTCTTGATGTAGAGAAAGTAATGTTGCAACACCCTGGGCATCTGATTACTGTATCTCGGTAACAATATCAGCAACTAGTTCTTGTGTTTTAGCTATAGCTGGTTCTTGTGTGACAGCTATAGCTGGTTCTTGTGTTTCAGCTACTGAATGAGTAGCTGGTTCTTATGTTTCAGCTACTGAATGAGTAGTTGGTTCTTGTGTTTCAGCTACTTGATGAGTAGTTGTTTATTATGTTTTAGCTACTTGATGAGTAGTTGGTTCTTGTGTTTCAGCTACTTGATTTGAAAAGGATGATGTCACAACATACTGGGCCTCTGGTTCTTGTGTTTCAGTGCCCATGGGTGGAATAGGTAAAAATTCTGGAACTTGGGAGGTTGGAGGTATACAGGGTTTTAGCCGGATGGGTTGGGGATTTAGGGTAGTGGTAAGTAGTGGTTATTCTTGTTGAGGTTCTTGTTCATTTTCTTTGTAAAAAAGGCGGAAAGAAAGGAATTTTCTTTCGTTTGCGTGGGGGTTTTTTCTCAGTGATGGGACAAGGAGAGTTGTTTGGTTAAGAATCATCACTAAGGATATGAACGGTAGGAGTGGATGATTCTGGTAAGATGTGGGGCGGGCTTGGTATGGTAGGAAGGTTAATTGGATTAATTGGGTCTGTAGGCGGACTGTTAGGTGCTTCCGAAGGGTCTGGAGGGTTTTGTGGTTGTTGTTCCTGAAGATTTTCAGGATATTCAACAGCTTCTTAGGGGTCTATGGGTGGGTTGTTTAGGGGAGGGTTTTGTTGGGAAAAACCCTTTTGGATAAGTAGTTGAGTGAGACGGTGATGGGTGAGGGAAGGGCGGGATTTTTAACCTTTTTACAGTAATGCGACATATTTTTAAGACATCCGAGTAGATAATAAGCAATGTTCACCAATCTAGCATGTCGTAAATGAGACAACATGACAAAATCATACTGGTAGACTACCTGGTATCGACCTTCACAGGTAAGGTAGTGCTTGTTAAATTTTGCAACTTTCGGCCATGGAGGTGGCAACGAGCTAAGTCGGACACCCCGACCTTTAGGCTCAATTTGTTCCCCTGGCAAGAGGAAATCCTGGTGGGCATTAAGGATGATATGTTTGCGGCTGAACCAACGAATGCCATTAGTAGGGAGACCCGAAACCTGTGCTATATCCTCCTCTGTAACTGGAATCTGAACCCCTTGAACAATGGAATGATCTTCTTGGAGATTTTGAGCAAATTGAAGAACCTGTTGTTGATCAAATCCCTAGAGCCTCTGAAAATAACCGAGCCATCCTGCCTGCAGAAAAATTTGATAGACTTTTGGATATAGTTCTAACAGGGCTATCGTGGTGGGTTCGTACCATATAACAGGGCCTCCCATAGCTAACAACTCAGTAAAATGCACCATCAGAGAGTCGAGTAACCGCTTATGTGCAGAGTAAGTTTTTCGGGTGAAGGCATGCAAATGGTGGTAAAACAATGAAAGGATGGTAAAAAGAGAATGACGGTGGTCAGTTCGTGTGAAATTATGGTATAAGATTTCAATATTTTCCCCCTCCCCTCAAGTATGGTTGAAATAATGATTTTACATGAGTGGTAATTATGAGTTGGGATCTTCTCATTAACTATAGTTCAATTGTATTTACATATAAAGTTTACATACCTCATCTTTACCTTTTGATTCGTCCTTCAAACAAAATATAGTGCCTGTCCATAATAGTTCTGCAGTAGTCATGGCAGAGACTTTTGATTTGTTAGAGAAATTGTATCAAGGATTTGTTTAGTGGAAGGACAAAATGTAGTATGAGAGCGAAAAAGATTATCAACAAAGAATGCTGAAAAGTTGGTGTTTCAACAATAGGGAAAGAATAGAGAAATGTTTGTTGAAGGGTGATGTTTGCAGAATACTGTTGAGGCAGTGGTGTTTCAGCAGTGGCAACATGTTGCTGAGAAGTGGTGTTTCAGCGATAGAGAGAAGGGAGAAAAATTGTTGAACAATGGTGTTTCAACAATGGGGAAAAATGGCGAAAAGTTGTTGAACAATGGTGTTTCAGCAATGGGAAAAAAGGGAAAAAAGTTGTTGAACAGTGGTTTTTCAGCAATGGAGAAAAATGTGAAAAATTGCAGAACAGTGGTGTTTCAGCAAAGGGAGAAATTGTTGAACAGTGGTGTTTCCGCAAAGGGAGAAATTGTTGAACACTGGTGTTTCAAAAATGGGGAAAAAAAGGAAGTAATGTTTCACAAGATGAAGCTTGGCTCTTCTTGAAGTAAGATCGTACTTCCTTGGTAGGCCTTTTCTTTAATCGAGAATCTGCAAAATCAATTGTAACATGCCATTTCTTGACAGGGATTATTAGTATACTAAATCTAATCTAATATAATACTAAAGAAATTAATCTCAAAAAGAATTAATTGCAATGAGGGGTAGGAGGCCCCTCTAAAAGAGGTAATGAGAGTCTTCCACACATGTGGCCTTAAAATTTTCTTTGGAAATAGGGCGCTGGTATAGATGGAGCCGATGACCATTTACAAGTAATGGTGTTTTAGAGTCATCGATTGTGAGGAGCCTTACTGTTCCATTGGGGAAAACAATGTCTACTTCGTAAGGTCCAAGCCATCTTGTACTTAGTTTCCCTTGAAATTATTTAAACTGAGAATCGTACAGTAGGGCCCAATTACCTTTTTGGAATTGCTTATGCTTGATAGTTTTGTCATGGCATTTTGATCTTTTCTATTGAATCATATTTGTCTGATGAATGACATCTAGTTTTTTTTCATCCAATTCATTAAGCTGCTACAACTTGTTTGTCTGTGAATCGGTCAAATGAAGGTTGACAGCTAAAGCAGTCCTTAAGGTTTTGATTTTAAATTCTATAGGAAAGATGACACTTTTTCCATAAACTAATTCATAGGGAGAGAATCATGTAGTATTTCTCTTGGTAGTTCTGTAGGCCCATAATGCTTCAGGGAGCCTGTGAGACCAATCCTTTATGTTTTCCTTCACTGTTTTTGTAAGAATGGATTCTATTACTTTATTTATTCTTTCGACTTGTCCATTGGCTTGGGGGTGGTATGCTGTAGTCATTCAATGCTGAATATGATATTTTTGAAGTGTGGCTTTAAAATCGTGAGAAGTGAAAGGAGGTCCCCCATCTGTAACTAATTCTCTTGGCACTCCAAATCTGATGAAGATGTCTTCAAATAGGAAATCTAAAACTGCTTCTTGAGTCGCTCTATGGAGTGCTTTAGCTTCCACCCATTTGGTCATATAATCTGTGCAGACTACTATATAAACTTTTTTATTAGATGGGGGGTTAATGGGTCCTACAAAGTCTAAGGCCCATCTTTCGAATGGTTCAAGTACTATCTGGGGGTTTAATGGCATTTCATCTCTATGATTAGGTTGGCCCATTCTTTTACAGCTATCACAGGACCAAACAT
>ML822504.1:5239-53440 GCA_009831015.1 Picea engelmannii | reverse complement strand
TCTATAAGCAAAAGTTCCCCAAGGGCTAGTAAAAGTGGTTTTATCTTGGTCCTGGGGTGCAATTTTGATCTGATTATACCCATGAAACCATCTAAAAAAGAGAAAAATTTCTTCCCTGACAAACTATCTAACACCTGATCAATGAATGGTAATGGAAAGTGATCTTTTTGAGTGTCTTTATTTAAGGATCTATAGTCCACACATACTCTCCATTTTCTGTTTTTCTTAGGAACTATTACCAATGGGGAAACCCATTCACTATCTGATATAGGATATATAAACCCTGCATTGAGCAATTTTTGAAGTTCTTCTTTAAGGACTTCTCTTAAATTAGGGTTCATTCGTCGTTGAGATTGGCAGATCGGTCAACAATCTTCCTTGATATATATATGATGAGTACATAATTCAGGAGAGATTCCTTTCATATTTGTATAGTCCCATGCGAATGCTTCTTTATATTCAAGAAGTAAATTTATTAATTGTTGTGTTTCAGCATCTGTCAGGTTGGGGTTTATGTTCAATATTTTGCCAGGTTCAATTTCTACTGGTATGCTTTTAGAAGAGATGGTGGCAGATGTTTGAGGTGGGTTTTCAGAGTTAAGGTTTTCCTAATTATCTGACTCCAAAAATGCAGCTTGTTGGTTATGAGTTTTTGGAGTCACAGAGGAGGGTTCACAAATAAAATTATTAATTACTTCATCCCCAGTGGCATGTTTAAGGCTTAAGGCTTTTCCGATAGTCAAGATGGGTTGAGTAAGTTGATCATCAAAGTCTACCCATACAAAATTATCATTATTAATCAAGGGTGTAGCGTGAGGGTAGAGGGTAAGCTGTTTGGTCTCGTAACCATTGGAAATTGTCATTGATCCTGATCTACAGCTGATAAAAGCATCTGTTGTGGCTAGCCAAGGCCTGCCCAAAATTAGAGAGTGGCCCCTCAACTTTGTTTTATATTGTAATACCAAAAATTCAGCTGGATAATTCCAAGATTCCACTGAGATAATTAGGTCTTCAATGACTCCCTCCGGTTTGATTGTAGAATGGTCAGCTAATTCTAGGATGGTTGGGGTGTCTCTGATTTCATTCTACAGTTGTAACAATTCTGAGGTTTCTAGAGTCATAATATTGATAGCAGTGCCTAAGTCTACCAGTACTCGAGGGATTATCATTTCTCCAATTTGTACTGAGATGGTAGGGTGGTCAGGATCACCATATTTAACTAGGGGAACTTTACCTGACATTAGTGCAGACAAGTCACCCATGAAATGAACTGTGAGGGGATCCTTAATTTTTCTACCAGGTTTCTTAACATAAATGTCTCTCATAGTCTTGGCATAAATTGGTACATCTCGGAGTGCTTGTAATAAAAGGATTTTGACATAAATATTTTGTAATTCCCCTAGAATATTGAAAGCTGGTGGCTCAAGTGTTTTAGTCAAAGATAAACGCTCAGGAAATGGTGGTTTTGTTGTTTCAACAACAATGTTAGAGGATGATTGTACCTCTTCAGGTACATCATGTTCTTTTGTTTCCTCTTTATCAAAAGAGGTAACATCAGCTATGATAGATTCTACTATTCTCCCAGATCATAAATGAATATCATTACATTGTGCAGGGAGAAGAGAAAATGTAGGTTGGTTATGAATATCAATGAACTACACAACTTTATTATTGGGGTTAGGGTTAGGTTGTACAGGTAGTTGGGGCCTCATTATTTGATTGTTTGGTGGAGTACCTGATGGTAAGGAGAGTGGTTGCAAAAATTGTGATTGAGGTAATTGATTTGGGAACGGGAGTTGTTTCCCTCTCCAATTTGAATTCCATTGGTTAAGATACGACTGTTGTTGTGGAGGCCAAGGAGTCCACATTGACGGATCAACAAAGGGTGGGTTAGTTTGTTGCATGGGTAGGTAGCTCATTTGATTTAGGTATTGCATTTGATTATAGGGAGGGTAATTCATTTGATTAAAAGAAGGATAGTTATTCCAATGATTAGAAGATGTAAATGGCATGTTAGGATTCATACCTTGTCCCCACAGTTGCCATTTCCTTCTATGTGTCAACAGATAGACAACATCTTATTCATCAGTTGGTTGTAATGCTGCCTTGATTCCTGGTAAAGAAGGGCATTGTTGAGTTTCATGATCCTTATCACAGATGATGCAGATTGGATTTTTGTTCAATGGGCATTCCCTTCGTGGGTGCTTTTCTCTGCATTTAGAACAAAAGATGGACAGAGCTACTTCCGCTTCGGCTTGTTTCTTTTGAATCTGCAGGGTATCAATTTGTGAGGAAAAAGAGCTTAACATTTCATTTTTAAAACCTTCAAGTAAATTACCTATTTCGGCTCTTGTTTCTCCCCCACTGGATGATTTTTGAACTCTTGAAAATGTGGTATCCCTGCTATTTGATCTATTTCTTGAAGCTCCTCTTGAACATCTTTTACATAGGTTAACAATTTCATCGTATAATTCTTTAGATATGTCCCCTTTTCCAAGCATATTCAGCATATCTAGACAATCATCCCTTACTCCTTTTAATAATATTGTTTTAAGAATATATTTACTTACATCGGGGTGACTGGATCTTTGTAGATTATACTGTAGCCTTTCTACAAAGTCCTCCATATTTTCATCCTCTTTTTGTATCATCTTGAATAGTTCTTCCCTTTTTTCTCTTGTTCGGAAATAGTCCTGGTATTTGTGCAAGAATTTATGTTTCATATGATTCCATGTTGTGATTACATGGCCTCCAAGACTCATGAACCATCTTAGTGCATTTCCTTTCAATGTTGCTGGAAATGGCTTTAATTTTTTAGCATTGGAAATGTAATCATAACTTTTGCATAATATGTCAAACTCAAAAAGGAATTCATCAGGATCCTCTGAAGAGAAACCATGAAAGTTAGGTAGTGCTGAGAGTGGAATGTTCTTCATGGGAGCTACCCCTCTAGGAAGATCACCAATAGGAAATCCTAATGTGGAAAAAGGGTTTTCATCATTTAACTCTCTTTCAGGACCTGCCTATTCTTCATGATGCAATTCTTCATTGTACTCATCCATGTTTTCTTCTATTTTCTCCCCTGTTGTTCTTGCTCTTTCCTCAATGTTTCCTGCTGGTTTCTCAACTATCTCATGACTCTAAACCTCTTTCCCCATTTCAAAGTTTGCTTGAAAGGAAGGTTGGGACTTTGGTTTCCGAGAGTTTGGTCGTTGAGAAGCAACAGATTCAGATTTTGATATAATCTCATCAATATAAGTCTTTCTTCCTCCCCTTCCTCTACCCTTTCCACCGTAGGGTCAGTTTCTTTGGGGTCTCTGTGTCCTCTCATGCAATATTTATATATGAAAGAAAACAAGTTCTTTTGAAATCTATAATTACCTTTCCCGGCAATGACGCCAAAATGTTGGTCACTATAATTGCTTATTTAACTAAAAAATCAAGTGCTACATAAATTGTCAACCCAGGGAAGTCTATTTATTTCAAAGGTAATCACACACTATATATGCTCAATCTCAAAAGAAATCTAGAGTTGTAGTAAAAATACATTAATCACACCTTTCCTTGAACAAACGGAAGTTCTACTTTGAATTACAGAAAAGAAACCTACCTATTACAAAGTTCAAGTTTAAAGAAACAATTATCCAAAGAATCATGGATTACATTAAGAAATAACAACCTAGGAAGGAAATCTTTCAGGATACTGCAAAAGGAAAGACCAACTATTCTGTAACAGAGAACAGGACCCTATTCCCCAAGTAGGAATCTTCAACCCCTGTTTCTGATCATCACACTTTCATGAACTCATTACTAATCGAAATAATTGACACACACTAAAGGCTAACTATCTATTAACAGAGAACATGACCCTATTCCCCAAGTAGGAATCTTCAGCACTTGTTTTCGATCATCACACTTTCATGAACTCATTACTAATCGAAATAATTGACACACACTAAAGGCTAACTATCTCTTAATAGAGAACAAGACCTTATTCCCCAAGCAAGAATCTTCAACACTTGTCCCTGATTATCACACTTTCATAAATTCACCAAACAGGATTGCTAACTAGAATGATTAATAGTTACCCAAACATGAATCATATGAAAACAATGTAACAATCGGTAAAGCAGAGTTTCAGCAAAATAGAGTTCAGTAAAGTAGAGTTTCAACAGAACATAATTTAATCAAGGCATGCACAGAAATAACACTAACACACTACAAAGGTAATGGGTGAATCTTGTGAAGAAGGTGGGCCCTCCCTTCTCACAATATTCCCCTGAAACAAAAGGAACTAGAAAGAAATGCTCAGAACAATCTTTTATTCATCTGTCAACTGTATCATATTACAATGTCTGAAGTAAAACACATCCTTCTCTGTAAATCCTTTCTTAGCCAAAAAGAAGGTCCCCTCTAATGATTATTTCCTCTTATTTAAAGAGGAGAATCCCCTTGATACAATTGATCATCAAATTACATGTGCACATCTGAGTCCTATTCTTAGTCAGATCTAATCTCTATACTAGAATAGGATATCCTGGTCTCCCGTAACATAATGTTATTACAATAGTTGGGTGTAGTTGTTATGGCTGGTGTAACAACTTCTTTATTTATCTTCTTGTTACTGCTATTGTCTACTATTTCATCATTGCAAATTGCGGGCTGTTTCAACAACGAGATTTGCGTTCTAACTATTTCAGCAATGTGGTCTCGAGCAGCAACAATGGTTAATTCTGGCTCAAGGTGCGGTTGTTGTGGTCAATGTAACAACTTATTCTTTATGTGAGTTGTTGTTTCATCATCGTAGACCACAGAGAGTGTAACAACTTCTTCTGGGTGTGTGAATTGTTGTTTCATCATCATAGACCACAGAGAGTGTAACAGCTTCTTCTGGGTGTGTGAATTGTTGTTTCAGCATCGTAGACCATGGAGAGTGTAACAAATTCTTCTTTGTGTGAATTGTTATTTCAGCATCGTAGACCACGGACTATTTCAACCACTGGGTTTGCATGTTGATTGTTTCAGCAGCGGGCCTTCAAACAACAACGATACTCTGTAGTGAACTATTTTAGCACTTATATGCTTCTAATCGATGGTTAAGTATGAGAGTAATGTGAAATTATATGAAAAATAAATTAAACATATAGAAAAGAGAAGAGACGTTATATACCTTTGGAGGGATAGGGTAAGGTGATAATGTATGTTTAAATGTGAGTCGAAAAAGGATGTAATGGTAGAAAAAAAGTGTGAGCAAAAAGGTAGATTCTAGGGTCCTAACACCTTCCACAAATCTCCGATAATAACCTACTAGCCCCATGAAGCTTCTCACCTCATGGGCATTTTTCGGCACTGGCCACTCCATAATGGCCTTTACCTTTTTTGGGTCCACAGAGATTCCTTCACCAGAAATGATATGACCTAAATAGTGGATCTCTTTCTAGAAGAAGGAACACTTTGACAACTTCTCATACAATTTGTTCTCTCTAAGGCATGACAACACTATTCGCAAGTGTTCCTCATGTTCACTTTTGTTCTTGGAATAGATGAGGATGTCATCTAGAAAGACTTGTACAAATCGATCTAAGTACTTTTGAAATATTCCATTCATGAAGCTCATGAATACTACTAGTGCATTGGTCAATCCGAAAGGTACTATGAGAAATTCGTAATGTCCCAACCGAGTTCGAAAGGTAGTTTTTGGGATATCACCTTCCTTAATCCTTAACTGATGATACCCTGATCGTAAATCAATCTTTGAGAATACCGCTGCTCCTTTCATCTGATCGAAGAGGTCATCTATTTGTGGCATTGGGTACCTATTTTTCACTATAGCACGGTTCAAGTCCCTATAGTCTATACACAATCGTAAGGATCCATCCTTTTTCTTTACAAAAATTACTAGTGCGCCCCAAGGTGAGACACTGGGCCTTATTAGCCCTAAGTCCAGTAACTCTTTCAACTACATTTGCAATTCACAAAGTTCTGAGGCTATCATCTGATAAAGAGTCTTGGATATTGGTTCTGCACCAGGTTTTAGCTCAATAGTAAAACCAAGATCCCTCTCAGTAGGTAACCCTAGTAGCTAGTTCAGAAAAACATCTTTAAATTATGACAATACCGAGTATTGATCCAATGAGGGTCCCTTCCTTTCATTTACTACTTCCACTACATAAAGTTGACACCCTTTCCTCAAGCATCGCTTAACCTTCATAGTTGATATAAAGCATAACAATAGTTTTCTATGTACACCTTGGATCTCTACTGGTCTTCCTTCATCATCGACACAAAGCACCCTCTTTGCGAAACAATCTACCAAAGCTCGGTGAGCTGCTAACCAATCCATTCCAATGATTAGGTCATATGCCCCGAGAGCAGTGATGTATACCTTCAACCTAGTAGTACACACTCCCAGGTCTACTATACAATTATCGACACTAGGTCCTACTACTTGTTTTTCCCCCGAAGCCATCTCAACTTGTTTAAAGTCATCGTGCTCATAGGCTGCCAACCCACTCTTTTCTAATGCAAATGGTGAAATGAAACTATTTGTCGCACCAGAATCAAACAAAATCTTAACATTGATATGATTTAGCGTACCTGATGACTTCACCACCATGGATTGATGTTCAACCTGGCAGTTATTAACTACTGCGTAAATCTGGTGGCTACTACTTGATCTCTCCATCGATGCCTTTCCTTCTCTATGCACAAACCCCGATTGTAACTCTGGGCAGTCACATTGGTAATGGGGTCCTCCGCACCCCCAACAGGTAACATGAGATTGAACCTGTGCATTGTTATGTGACTGTCTCTGAAATGAGTTCCTTCCCCTGGAACCCCTGCCCCTACTAGCTATTCCCTGAGACGGTTGTGGACCTGTCTGCATTGTTGGCGATGAACGAGATGCTGCACTCACTGCCATTGAAATCCCTACAGCTACTATCCTTGGCGTGACTCTGTTACCATATGGAGGTGGCCTTGAGCTCCCTCCTCTGGGAAAAGTCCTCGAGGCCTTTCCTACGAATCCAGGATGATGCGGAAATGTCAATCTTGTATCCCCAATTAAGTTCATCTGTTCCTTTTCATAACACACATTTTCCATTGCTTCTGCTACTGAAGATGGTTTCCACATCCGCACCATAGCTCTTATCTTAGGGTTCAATCCATAGATGAAGCACTCTGCCTGTCATTGGTCATTATCCATATACGAAACATATTTGACCAGTTCCATAAATCTGATCTGATATTCTTCTATAGTTCTGTTTCCCTGTACTAAGGCATGAAATGCCCCTACCTATTGTTCCTCGTAGTATGTTGGTAGATATTTCGTTCAGAACCTCTCCTCGAAAAGTCCCCAAGATACTGTGTCTGGGGTAAGGTGCAGTTGTCTTTCCAGGTTGCCCCACCAGTTCAAGGCATTGTCTCTTAACTGAAAAATTGTGATCTTTGCCTTTGATTTGGATGCATAGTCCCTTAAGGCAAAACACCTTGTCATGCCTTCCAACCATGCTTCCACGCGTTCACTGGCGTGACCCCCGACAAACTCTGGAAGTTTGATCTTCTACAATTCTCGTGTGATGTCTTCAGGTGGAGGTCCTCCCCCTGAATCCCTTGATGCTTCTAGATTACCCATTCTAGATGGTGGGGGTTCCACTTCAGTCCCTGCCGGTTGTCTCCCCTTTAAAGTCTCATTAACGGATTCCAACGAGAACAGTATGAGATCTAGTTTGGGCGATCATGGTGGTGGCGCTGGTGGTGTTGGTGGTGCTTGCGTCAACACTCCCCTACCTCGACTCCCTCGAGTCCTGACCATCCTATATGCTTTAACCTACATCAACCAAAGTTGTTAGGGTGAGTTCCAGGACGTTTCAAATTGGTGCTACTTAAACTAGAAACAAGGTTAGGCGCAAGTTTTCTTTACTTGTCTGTAAACAAACATTACTCCTTTAGGGGATTGGCTAGGTTAGGGTTAGGATTAAGCGTCTAAGCTTGATTTCTTCGCCCCTATAAAAAAACTATTGGTTCCCTTGCCCTGTAGCTACGCTAGCCTTGCACCATACTTGCCAATTCCTATGCTTACTCTCCTAGTGCATATGCTGCCTCCTTCCCGCTTGTCCTAGTCTAAGTCCTTTTAACTTTTTGCTTACAACTAAATATCTTCTGATGGTTGACTTGTCATATTTTTCTTGGCGCGTAGTGTTGGCATCGTTGATTTCTACATTGAGATTTAATGTTGACTTTGACTGGTGGACTGGAGTGGAGGGACTTGGTGCTTGTCTCGATGAGTTGTGTGTATGGTCTCGTGAGCCTGAATCTTGGACAATCAGAGTTTATACTTGGGATACAAAGATCACCAGCACTAATTAAGCCTTTACCTTGATTTCTGGTGCATTCACTAGTTACGATTCAACTCGGTTAGCTGGCTTCAGATCATAAATTAGGTAATAAGCTAGTTGGTCTTAATCTTCCTACTATATCTTCCTAATAATAATACCACTCTAAACCCTATAGTGTTACCATTAATCTAAATAAGTATAAGAATTTATTTGTAAAGACCTATGAGGGTGCGTTGGTGTTGGTTCTCTTTTTAAGGCACTTTTCTTGGTGGGTGGTCCTGGGTTCAAAACCCATAGACTCCCCCAAATTTTAATCTCTCCAAAATAATTTTTAATAGTATCGTAATGTTTCAACGAGATTAGAAATTTAATTTAATTATTAAAATTAAGATTTAAAATTAAAATTAATTATTTAAAATGAAATTAAAGTAATTTAAAATAAAATGAATTAAGTAAAAGAATAAAATATAATATAATATAAAAAATATATATCTACAGTCGGGTAGTGGGTCCTCGCATGAGGCCCATGTGCCCCCTCCTTCCCGCCTGCTCTTCATACCTAACCCTAAAACCCTACACCTAGCTCTTCAAACCCTAAACGCATCCTTCTCTTTCGCCTCTTTCCTTTGTCGCCTAGCCATTCTCCTCTATCCCTCTGCTCTCGACGTTGGTGTTGGTCTGATCATGGCTTGTGAGTATTATGCGTTGGATATTTCATATTTGTGCTTCTGGCGGGTCTCAAATGCCTAGATTGGCAAGCTAAATGGTGCTCAGATCTGTTTCGAATTGTCATGATTTTGATATTTGGTCAGAGAGTGATATGCAGGATTTGGTGTTCAAACCCTCTGAAGAGATGATGCGCCCTTGTTCCAGACCCGGTTTCATCTTGGTGTTGTTCTGGTCCTAGTTAAGCCCGGGAGGCTGTCCGTGCACTAGAAGACATAAGAGAGGCGACGTTATTTTTCCCTGCTCTTTTGGTAATTTGGTGTTAAGGACGGTAATTTGGGAGTTTTCTGTTAATTTTTGAAATATATTGTTAAATTTTTTTTAAGAATTCGTTAACTGTTAGCAGTGGATCGTGTGAATTTTGGTATGTGGGGCTTATATGCTTCATATTCTTTCAAAATTGAAGCGAGTTTGTGTTTTCTTGGGCTATTTTTGTTTCACAGTTTATTTATGTGTATGATTTTGGTCTGTCATCTTAATAACCTTTAAATTGTAGTTACTCCGTATTTTTGAACGAATCTGAGCTTTTAATTAACGTTCCGGAGATCTTGTAAGGACTCTAGAACATTAACTCCAGGGTTTTTGTGTTAAAACCCTCTCGGGGATATTCCTAGAGGACGCTTATGTATCCAATCAATGTGTTTTCAAACAAATCTGTCTTCATCTGCTTCCTGTCGTTGTAAACTGAATGACTAAGGACATCTCAAACAACAAGAAATAAAAACCTTTTTCAAAACCCTAAACCCAAATACAATTATTTATTTATAGGCATTCTTTGAATTCATTGATGGACATCCGAGGTTTTTCCCCGCAAACTCTCAGCTCCCGGGGTCATTTATATTGTGTTAAATGGCGGGTTCCCGACTTCATAAGAATAATCCACGCAAAACTCGCTTTGCCTCCAAGTCTTCCCGACATGCCCACAAGTTGTTTACAATAGATTCAAAAGGAATATCCAAGGGTGCACAACATCATGTGTCTAAAGGAGTAAGAGCTGCCAGATTACAACACAATAACATGGTGATAATGGTTATAAATGTCATTATTGCAGACTTGCGGATCCTCGAGTGGTAGAGTAATTGTTATTGCAAGAAATTTATTGTTGTTTGTGTTTGTTTTCTTTACTATGGTTACACCATTACAACAAGTTGATTTGTTTCTTTTTAAAAAGGAAATAAATGCATAATGGTTTTCTTTCCAAACTATCGTACTAAATATACACTACTCGCACTTGTCATTATGCTTGCTCAATTTCAACACATCTTGTAAATGATACTTCTCACACAAAATAGTAGGCCAAATATAGATCTGGTCACATTCAAAATACTTAAAAAGTACAGTTCATGAAAGAGGATAACTTATCAAGATCTAGCAATAACATCGGCTGAATCTTTCTTTGCCAAGAAGACTGTAGATAGCCCTATATGTCTGGGTAATTTTCTTGCCAAGGGAAAACCTTAATTAACGACATAATAATTCTTCGCATTTAAAGTAGCTCTGTTGGAAATGCCTCCTGTCACAAATCTAGTAACACTGCTTGTAACTGCCCCAGAGCCTATAAACAGGCCCGTAACTATTACTCCTTTCTCCTTCCTTGCCATTCTCTTAAGTGGGAGATGCATTATACACTCCCTATATATATGTTAATGCATGTCGTACTCTTAAGTCCCATCGACCTATTTTGGCCCTTTGTGTACATTGATAATATGTTTTTCTATTTCTATTAACACAAATTTCTGACTAGATGCATCTTTGACTATTGAAAGATTCAATAGTGTTGCTTCCTAATTGAGTGCTCCACCATGGCCGTGGCCATATTGAACGATGAATATTCTTCTAAATAATTCCCTTTCCTCTTAGGCGATGCAGTTTCCGTAATATTTTCATAGGCCAAATTGTATTTGTGATTTTTCCATTTCTATTCTCTCGTGTCAAAAACCAATTTGGATGACCAAATAAAAAGCCAATTTGGCTGAACGTATAAAAAGGAGAGTTTTAAGGATGTGTTTCTTCCCACATTAACATGTAGACTGAGATATCATATTCACATTCTTTCCAAGCTTCCAATATCATATTCACAGTATTAATATCTCAATGTCTCTTTGTTATTTGTTTTTATTGTGATATTTGTTTTTACATTTTCAATATGTATTTCATTTATATTTATATTTGTGTTAAAATTTCTGTGTTTGGTTTGGAGGTTAGGTGTAGCTAGAGTTGGAGCTAGGAACTTGGCCCATAGGCCGAGATTTCAAACTAAGGCACTCTGATACCATTTGTAGTAGCCGTAAAAATACAAAATTTAATTCTAATTTAGCATATAATTCTTTCTCATACAAAAATAATTCAATCACCAACATATGAGCATATGATATTCGACAAAAATTAAAATTTTATCCACGACATAAGAATTACTTAACAGAATAAATAAATTACCTCTCCCTAATGCTAATTCCCTCGTCGATCTGGTTGTTCGTTGTTGAAATTGTGTCAAACACTGCCCAAAACTGTGTTTCCACCCTGCCAACTAGGACAACTTCCTAGCTCCAGGATACCATATGGATATCCTGGCCCCCGTGCCCAAAACCTCCAGCAAACTGGTGCTCCCTGTACTGATCCTTTTCTTGACTCCCCAACTCAAACTCTCTCTCCAGCAAATCCCCCAAATCCAAGAGATCCCTCCCCCAAAAATCCCAGTCGAATGATAATCCCCCTCCTTCCGTAAACCCTCCTCCACTCATATCCCCCCTTCACTACCCCTTTCCTCATTTATTTCTTTACCTACACATTTATTACCTTATCTTCATAGTTAATGCCCCTTACCCAATTATTAATGTTCCTTATCCATTTATTAATGCTTCTTATCCACTAGCATATGTAGATCATTTAATTAAACAATATAATTTATTAACCCTCTTAATTTAATACCCATGTCAATGAATGTAACAGGTAATTAATTAATCAAATTATAACAATTAATTAATAAATAAATATTTAATTAGTATCATTATACCAATCTTTGTTTAATTAATAACATGTTAGAAAAATTAATTACCTAATAAATTTTTACTAGGGTTGTTACAAGGACTTCGGGCTTCGGGTAATCTTATTTGTTCTCAACTCTTTTCTTTTGAAGTGGTCAGTGTCGAATTTGACCACTTTCGATCTAAAAATTCCCCTTTTCTATTCCAGATAGATGACTAATACTTAAATCTAGCTCAAATCTTGGTCTAACGGCTGGGAAACATCCTAAATCTCCTACTTCAGATATGATGGTCCTTATTTATGGCTTACTTTGTCCATCCACTCAACTTGATCCAATGGTTGAGAATGATCTTGGAGTAGATCAACGATCAGGGATGACTGCGGGGTCCCAACTAGCACGAAGTTTAAAACTATTTTCAAGTTCCACAATGGAAATTTCTCCTTGGTAGTGGAACTGTTGTCAATCGTAGATCTATTGGTGGGTGACGATTGATAGTATAGACTAATTTCATGATTGGAATTAAAGCTTTGTTTAATTTTCACTTTGCACTCTACAATCAATCACTGCCCTTGATCTGGTTCTTGTGTATCCAATGATAACAACTTGACATGATCGTTGACCAGTCCTCCAATGGTCCTTCTATTGTAATCTAACTGTCTAGAATAATTGCAGGATTGGAATTAACACATTGTTTAATTATCCCTTCATGCTCCATAATCAATCCCTTCCCTTGATATGGTGCTTTCATATCCAATGGTCACGAATTGATATGATCGTTGACCAGTCCTCCAACGGTCCTTCTATGCAACTATTCCTTAAAATTGTCTCAATGAACAAGATTCTTCCTTGAATCCTTTGGAGTTTTCCTATGGGAATTTCGATCCCGATGGTATTTATACAATGTGCTCTTCTTTATGATCTTGATTAATGTTCTTTATTTTTATCTTTTAATATTTTCATATTGTTTGACATTTTCATTCTCTTCATATTGTTTGACATAAATGAAAATTCATCAATGACAATTCATCATAACAACTTATCATCAGATCACAATGACATCGACTGTTGACATCAATGACAATATGTCCAAAAATCTCCCCCTTTTTCATTGAGGGAAACACACTAACTTCATACACAAACTCCCCCTATGATGATGCTTCTTTCCTCTGAAGTTACTCTCCCCCTTTAACATCAATGGAAAAGGGTTGCTCCCCTTATGATCAACCTCTATTTGTCTACATTTTGTTGACCAAAATATGAACTTGGGTAACTCCCCCTGCATTCATGCTCTGCCTACCATAATTGAATGACTCCCCCTGTCAATATGCTCTCTCTTCCTCTGACTACTGTCCCCCTTTGTTTCTAAAACAATATCTCTTCCTGAAAAGGTCTCTTCCCTGTTAATTTACTAACTGCTTATCTCAGTTGATTGGGATATTTGTGCGAAAATAAGTAGTCTTTTTTATATCAACTCTTAGTGGTACCTACTTGTAGTGATCAAGTCTTTCAAAACACAATCTAATTACTTTCTTATTTGATAACCAAAATACTCCTCATGATTTTTTACCGACTTTCCTTTGTCAAACAGAACAAGATTATGAATCTTACTGATATTTTTTATTTTATTTTTATTCTTCTTTGATATTTCACAAGAATATTAATTGAGGAATGATACCAATTGATTTAAATGCCAATTTTGTTATCAATTGA
This sequence comes from Picea engelmannii, assembly GCA_009831015.1. Classification (NCBI taxonomy): domain Eukaryota; kingdom Viridiplantae; phylum Streptophyta; class Pinopsida; order Pinales; family Pinaceae; genus Picea; species Picea engelmannii. The sequence continues at coordinate 39,682 of ML822504.1, read as the reverse complement.
TATTTGTTGAATGATACTCCTTGAACTTCTCTGCTACCTTTATTTTTCCTCTTCTTGTATTCTACAACTAACCCTATCAATGATTTTTCTTTTGACCACTAATGTATAGATAATCAATATTTTCCATATGTTAATTTTAAAAACTCTTGGCATAATCATTTGATTTTGTAGAACCCAATTTAAACTTCTTTTTGTATTTTCTTTCTTTGGCTAACAAATTATGACTTCATTAGAATTTGATATTGTCCCATATTCTTCTATAGGCACTTCCTTTTATTGGGCTTGATTTATTTCATATTGAATTTCACATTCTTTATTAGGACCTTCACCCATCATGTTCTTATTATTAATTTCTTCATTTTCAGGTGTAATGTCATATTTCTTGCTTTCTCCTTCAAATTTTTTTCTCCATATCTTTCTATGAGATATTATGCTTTTTGGATCTTTTCTTTCTAATTGTGTTTTTGGAGATTTGTCATCTCCTTTCTTCTTCCAACTGTTATTAGGTTTTCTCACTGACTTGAATGAATTATTTAAGGATGGAATTTTTGAACTCCTACAGCTTTGGGATTTGTGCCCAAACCTATTACAGTTGTAACATCTCATTGTATGACAAAATTTTGTTGTGTTCCCAACAAAATTACATCTCTAACATCTAATTGAGTTTTTGGATTTTCTTGTATATCCTTTCTCTAGTTTCTTGCAGTCCATTACTTTATGTCCAAATCTATCACAAGAAAAGAAATGGCCATTGATGGTGTTTCCATTCCTGATTTTATTTTGTCTTGAAAAATCTATCATTTGATTTTCTTCTTCCTATTTACTTCTATAGCTTCCTTCCTTAACAAATTTCATGACTTGTAAATGCTTTGTAATTGCACCTTTTCCTTTTGATAAGGATGACCCTTTCTCATGTTTGTAAATGGTGCTCCATTTTTCATTGTCTTCTTTGTTATTATATCCAAGACCAATTTTGTCATCAATTGATCTTTGGCTCTTCCAAATCTTATCTAGGATAGTTGAGCTATTCTAAAAATTGACAATATTATTTGTCTTTTCATTCATCTTTTTTAGATTGACTATTTCTAACTTCAATATTTGAAATAATTCTTCCTTTTTAGTCAACTGAATCTTCAGGGATTCTTCCACTTCCTTAGGATGTTCAAGTTGAGTCTTTCGATTGATAACTATTTCTTTTGTCTCATCCAAGACTTTTTTTCATTTAATAGTTTTGTCATATGTCTTCAATTCTTCCATATCTTTTGTTAGATCAAAAACTTTAGTTTTCAATATTTTGATTTCTTCCTCGTATTATAGCTGAATCCTTTTGAGGTTGATGGCTTCTAATTCAAACGTTTGGCATGATTCTTCCTTTTTAGTTATTTGGATCTTTTGGGCTTCTTCCTCTTTCTTAGATTCTTTAATTTGAGTCATTAGATATGTATTAGTAATTTCATTTATCTTTTTGAAATTGATGATTTCCAATTACAACATGTGGTAAGAATTTTCTTTCCTTGTTAACTGGATCTTTAGGTCTTCTTCACTTTCTTTAATTTCCTCAAGTTGAGTGTTTAGACTGTTAACTAATTCTTGTGATTATTTTAATGCTTATTTTATTTTACTGTCATGTGTATTTAATTCTTCCATCTCTTATGCTCGATTAGTAACTTCCATTTTCAATCTTCTGATCTCTTTTTCTTTGTCTTCTGGTTGGACTCTCTGTTCAAGATATTCATGGCTAGATTGAGCTAACTGTCGAAGTAGAAACATATATTTCTAATGGAGTTTATCCAACTCTTCTATAGCGCACATAGTTGTATACTCAATATGATCAAGAACATCCTTAGTAACTTCAATATATAGACCATTTCATGGTTTTATAGTAATCACTTCAAATGTAGTTATAACATCAGTCTTAAAATATAATATTTTTTCTTTAGTGAATATTGAGATATTCATCAATTCCTTGATGAGGTTGTCTTGTTCATTGTTAACTGGGATTTGCATCAAATCCTGCATTTCATTCTGATTAGAAATGTATTTCTTTGTATTATGTTCTTCAATCTGATTACAATTTTCCTTTTCTTTATCTTCTTCCTTATCTTTATAAGAATTCTCTTCTTCTAAGTTTTGTTATTTATTATGATAGGAATCCTCTTAATCTAAGTCTTGTTCCTCACTTAGATAGGATTTCTCTTCTTATTGTGTTTCATTCTGATAACAATTTTCTAGTTGGAGCCATAATTATTTAGCAGATTTGTAGTGCCTCATCTTTTCTTTGACTTGGTCTGACAATCCATCCTGGATTTCTTTTAAGGCTACTAAATTGTTTCTCATTTATTCCTTTGCCTTTTTGGTTTTTCTCTTTGAAGTAGTTAAGTTCCAAGGCTTACTTACTACCAAATCCCAAACTCCAGATCCTCTTGACTTCAGATATCTTTTCATATTTTCCATCCATGATGAATAATATGGCCCATCAAATAAGATAGATTCATTTGTGGAGATAACAATTTGTCCACCCATTTCTTCTGAATCTACCTTCAATGTTTAAACTATGATGAAGGCATCCGCTCTGATACCAATTGTTGAAATGGAAACTTGACACTGAGAGGGGGGGGGGGTGAATCAGTGTCACAAAACTTTGGACAATTTTCCACTTTTCATAAATTAACTGAACAACATATATTTATTTCATTTTTTCAACCAATATATAAAATAATATGTTATTTATTTATTTATTTAACTTGAATGAATACATAAGATCAATCTTGGAATATATTCATCGTCAAGAAACTATGACAGACCCAACTTGTAGTTCTCAGATCCAACTGAGAAATGAGGAATCCAACCCTCATAACAAGTCCCATCTTGTTGATCTCAAATCCAAATGAGATGTGAGGAATCCAATCCTCATACAAGACCCAACTTGTAAATAGGAACCAACCTGATAGAATGAACCTTCATTCAATCCATTATATATAAATATATATACTTCAAAAAATTCAACTACACTCCTTCTCACCATTCTTTCTTCTTTATGTAGTCTTCCATCTGGTGTGAATTTGAATCATTGTGTCTTTTTATATTTGAACCATTGTACCTTTTCATTTAAATGATAATATTAATCTTTAAATAATATAATTTTTCCTTTTATCCTTTATTAATAATGCTCATGAATTAACTCTCTTTTAATCATGACTATGTGTCGGTTATTTTGTCTTCATGCGTTGATCACAGACATGGATCGACTCATCATATCATACTAATTCTTCTGCTTTGTTCTCAATTCACCAATAGATCATATTTGATCTTTTATTGATTCTCTGTATTGTTCTAGTTTTAACTCTCTGTTGAATTAAATATGTATGAGGTGCTTCCTTCAAACCATTTACATATGACCATATGTGAAAAACCATGGGATCATTGATTTAAGTGTTGCCTCTTATTTTACCCTTATTTTTCTATTCCATACGATTGCAGGTGGTGACCAGGCGCTCGGCTAAATAAGTGCTTGATCACTTTTCAAGATCGACGGTCACGTTTTAATCGCACGATGAGATGGAAGACTGCCCGTAATTTGAGACTTCATCCTTCATGAATTCCATCCTCTGTAATATTTTAAATATCCTGAAGAAGATTTCACCATAGTATATCGGATGATTGATATTTTATTTACAAAATGAACGGTTCTCGTTCATTTCAGAACTTCGAGAATTCAAGCATTTTCTGGTTGTGAAACTCCTGAAGTACAAAAACCCAGAGTGATGTAACTTGTTGACGTCACATGTTTACATGGAACTGACTGAGTGGCAGTCACATGTCACTTAGATTCATCACTTACGCATACTTAAAATGCCAAATGAACTTTGAAACTTGTCATCATTTGATTGCACCACATGTCCTTGCCGACATAGTCTTGCTGACGTGGATCTCCTCATGTGGCACATGTTCTTCTCTTGGATCTAACAATTGTCCTAACTCCCAAAAATGATTAAATCAATCCACGACTATCGAGAATTCGGGTATTTGGGATATTTCCTATGCTTATCATATCCTTCTACTTTCTTTGATCCAACAGTCAGGATATTTCCCAAAGTGTTCCTTAGATCGGATGGCTTGCATCTACTTTGAGACACTATGTGTCTTGGTTTGTCCTTCTACTAATATTGATCCAATGGTTGGAATACTTCCTAAATTTTTCCTCATATCGAATGACTTATGTCCACTTCAGGACTTCGACCTTCAGGTAATTTTATATGTTCTCAACCCATTTTTGCCAAAGTGTTCAGTGCCGAAGTTGAACATTATTCTGATCCAACAATCATCATATATTTTCCATATATGATGGTCCTCATTCACTTCGGGACTTTGAGGCTCCAATATTTGTATTTTCTTATCCTATCCTTCCACTTTACTTGATCAAACGATTGGTATATTATTTGAAGTGTTCCTCAGATCGGACAAATCATGTCCACTTAGGGACTTCAGCCTTTGGATAATCTTACTTTTTCTCAACCCTTTTCTATTGAAGTAGTCAACGCCAAAGTTGACCACTGTCGATCTAATGGTTCCCCTTTTCTATTATATATCAATGATTAATACTTAACTCTAGATCAAATATTGATCTAATGGTTGGGAAACATCCATAATATCCTGCTTCATATTTGATGGTCCTTCTTTATGGCTTACTCTATCCTTCAACTCAACTTGATCCAACGGTCAAGAATGATCACGGATTAGATCAACGATTAGGGATGATTGTGGGGTCCCAACTAGCATGACATTTAAAACTATTGTCGATTTTCGCAATGGAAATTGCTCATTGGTAGTGGAATGGATGTCAACCGTAGACGTATTGGCAGGTGACGATCGATGGTCTAGACTAATTACAGGATTGGAATTAACGTGTTGTTTAATTCTCCCTTCGCACACCACAATAAATCCATGCCCTTGATCTAGCGCTTGCATATCCAACGATCATGACTTGACCTGATCATTGACCAGTCCTCCAACAATCCTTTTTGTTGTAATCTGACGGTCTAGACTAATTGTGGGATTGGAATTAACGTAGTGTTTAATTCTCCCTCCGTGCTCTGCAATCAATCACTTCCCTTGATTTGGCACTTGCGTATCCAATGGTCATGACTTGATATGATCATTGACCATCCCTCCAACAGTCCTTCTGCAAGACTACTCCTTAAAATTGTCTCAATGAACATGATTCTTCCTTGAATCCTTTGGAGTTTTCTTATCGAAATTTCGATCCCAATGAAATTTATAAAATGCACTCTTCCTTCTGAGATTTGATTAATGTTCTTTCTTTTGAGATTTGAATCTCTGCATACTGTTTGACATTTTCATTCTCTGCATATTGTTTGACATTTTCATTCTCTTCATACTGTTTGACATAAATGACAATTCATCAATGATAAATTATCAATGACAATTCATCATAACAAGTTATCATCACATCACAATGACATCGTCTTTTGAAATCAATGACAAGATATCAGTGACAATATGTCCATCAGAAGCACTATTGTATAATGTAACCTGTAGAGGAAAAAATAAGTTAGAGGTAGTAATCTTGTTGCTGAGTTTATGTAATCTCTTTGTTTTATCAATAAGAATATCATTTTCCATCATCCCATGGATATTTCCTTACTAAGGGTTTTAGTACATAAAATCAATGTGTTTGTTGGTGATTGTTGTCTTACCATGATCTCGTTTCTTTTTGTTGTAAATTCTCTTGTTTTTTCTTTCATTGCAAAATCGAGGTTCACAAATTATGCCAAGTTCATGTGGGGAAGTTGGAGTGGGTCAGTGCATAGGTAGAACCTTGGATCCAAAATTTGAAGGCCTTGTCAGACCAAGTATAGGCTTGCACATTGCCAAGGTTGTGGTCACTCAGGAAGTAGGGAAGCTAAGAAAAATGCAACATTGCAACAAATGAGAAACCCATATTTCCTAGAGTTGGAGGTAAGTTTGTTTCTTATTATCATTGTTCCCAGAACCACTAAATGAAACATTGTCCATAGAAGTAAAATTTTACCAGGTTAGAAGAATTCCAAGTGGAATAGAGAAGAATCTTACATCGTTGGGTGTGAAAAACTAAGTGCAACAAAATTCAAAGGAGATGATAGAAGGGATCTAGGAGAGTTTGTGACAATAGGTTGTAAGTATTGTTTGGAAGACAAAGATAAAAATGGACTTTATTTTTTGGACACAACAACCAATGGATTGAATGTGGAAGCCTCAATGGACACTGTTGTGATCCACATTTTCATGAGTGAGAGAAATACTAATTCACTTCACTTCATAGTAATCCTAAGAGCAACATGGCCATGTTCAAGTTGGTCAAAAAAGCAATGAAGATGACTATAGGGGTGGTTCACTTTGCACCTTGGAAATTTTGAAATTGGTTTGGAATATTTGATTTGATGGTGGTTTCATAGCATGACCATGAAATGGTATTTGTGAAATATTTTCTCAATATTTCCAAGGTAGTTCCAGTACTACATGACAGTATATTTTTGTTTTTGGGCAAAGACAAAACATTGAGTGTGATTATGGTGACAAGTAGGAAGTTAGGTGGATGCCTAGAATGTTAAGGGTGAGGTTGATTGAGACATCTATTGGACTCACAAATAGACCTCATGTCATTGTACAACATAAAGGGATGGTTTTAGGAATGAAATTAGTGCATACAAAGGGTGTCTTGAGTTCAGAAGAATCTATATTCACAACAATGGAGGATTCAACGAAGACAGTATTGGAGAAGGATGAATGGTCCTAGAAATTGCAGGCATCAAAAGAAAAGATTTGAAGGTAAGATGGAGCTAGCACTAGAAACTATTGTAGAGGTCATTGAATAAGAGATGCACCAAGAGGAACCTTGGAGAGAAATGGATAGGAGTAGGAAGAATGGTTGGACATATCACTCCATGTAGAAGATCTAAGTGTTGGGTCTAGGAAGCGAATGGATGAAATCATCCAATAGGACTTATAGTTGGATGTGAAGAAAGAATGAGATTAGGATCAATACCCTATATCCATTGTGAATTTTTGTAGGATATCCATGGGAATATATGACTATGAGTTGACTACAGAATGATTGGAAGAGTTGGGATTCATGAGAGAAAAAGTGCATGGAGAAAAAGTTAGATACCAGATATTTTAGTAGCCTTAGTAGCTACTAGGAACTCCATTATCCCTATCAAACCATGAGTTGGCTCATTGCCTAGGAACAAGTAGTGCAACATTGGGTTCCTTGGGAGAAGGTGTTCTGGAAATTTCATTGTGGAGAGAAATTAGTAGTATAGGGGAAGGTGGAAACCTTGTCTCCATCCGATGAAACAAGTAGATGTTTGGTTGTGATAGGAAATTTGAAAGTTTTTGTCAAGTTAAGTTGCATGAGTGAGTTAGTATTGATGGGAGAAGGAGGTGATTATTCCTTGGTTCATTGAGATTGGATAGAAAAAATAAAGTGCATATATAAAAGAATCATTTTTGGCATGGGGATGTGCATGTTCACATATTAGATATGATAGTTGGATTCATCACTTAACTAGTTCAATACTTGAGGAGATCCAATGTGTGGAATAATGAATAAAGGGACTGAAGTATGGATGCACTAGTAGGTCGAGATGGTCCAATAGTTGGAATTTTTTTCAATCTTCCTACAGGTAGGATGGATGATAGAAGTTATAGGATATAGTTGGAGAAACAATAGCTTGAATCATTTAGGATAGAGTTAGGCATGAAGTGTTTATTCATGAAGAGGATAGAGAGATTACATGGAAAATTTGGATAGGGAATAATCTAGAGAGTTGGATTCCTATTTTAGATAGTTTTTCTATGCTATAGAAATTTGGGGTTTCTAGTAGTCATTGGCATGGAGATGGATTTATTGGCATGGAATTTTGGTATTTATAGAAAAATTAGTTTTGGATGGACACACATGTTTATGTATTTTCTTGAGGATGTTTCAAAGTGTGGAAATAAATTTTAGTGGGGGAGGATGTAAGATGATTTCTTAGAGGGGTGTGGGGCACCTCCATAACACCAATGCAGAAGGGAAGTTAATATAACCAAGGAAGAAAGGAAAACATATAGGGTTTCCAAGTAACTTTGTACATATCAAATTATCATGTGCATTGATGGGACACATCACAGATGGATTCAAGTTGGACATAGTAAGTACTTAGGAAGACTTGACTAGAAACTTGAGTAGTTAGTATGCTAAGATTTATAGGGACTACTTGATTGGTAATTCCAAACTTAGGGGTTGTGATGGGGTGGTAATGATGCCTCTCGGCACAAGATTCCATAGTTTGCAGTCACATATTTCACTTTATAGACATATTCTCTTGGACATGAATTCCTTAGGCATGGATGCATTAACCTTTGAGAACACTTGAGCATGGATACTTGGATGACTTGGGAATGGGATGATGTGACTCACTGATGGGGAAACCTAGGTGAAAATGATAGGGAAAACCATATGATGAGGATATCTTGGAGTGACTCATGTCGACTAGTGCATGCACTATGGATGAGTCATCTTGGGTCCACCCCAAGTGACATGACTTACCATGTAAAGGGAAAGTCTTGTATAAATCTTGGAGATGCCTCAACAAGCTAAGGAACCATCTAATGATCATCATAAAAGGACATCAAGGAGAAATAAAGACTCAATAAAGTGGTTCATATTATGATGGAATCAAATGAAATAAATAAATAGGACATAAATACAAAGATATAATAATAATCAATTTCTACTAAAGAATGAAATATGCATAGAATGTAAAAGAAAATGCATAGTGAAATGAACTTGCTAGAATGGTGGTCTCTTATCTCTCAGAAGATATGTGAAAATTATGCACATATACAAAAATATGATTAAAAGGAGGCTCCAAATTCCTTTTTAACATAAATAATAAATGAGAAACCCTAAAAATCCAAAACCTTAACCAAGGGAGATGAAACATCAAAAGGATTGTGGAACCCAATGGGGGTCATTGATATGTCAACTTTGTGAAATTGTAAATATGATATCTATTTTGGGTGCTCATTTCCCCATCAAAAAGCTAAATGAGGTGCTACCATGCCAAAAAACGTCGTTTAGGGCATCAAAATGTCCCCATAAATTTAGGACATGAAAAGTACGTAGCAAAACTTCCAAGATGGAAATTATATTTTGAGCTATAGGAATAGGTGGAAAAACATTGATTTCCACATGGATCATTACACCCCCATTAGGATGAAACGGCCTCCATTATGTTGAGTATCGTCATCAAATGGGAAAACTTCTACTGAACTTGATGCTTGGTTAACCACATGCCTTTGTGCAATAGTTTCTCCACTTTGACAACCCGATAGAGTTGGATCTTCTATTGGGAGGTTCCATTAACCTATATGTCCAGTATATAATCAATGATTTATTATTCCATGCAATCAAGTTTGATATCTGCAGGTATCATCTGCTTTTCCACTTTCGATGTTTCTAGTAATGGTGGAAAATATGACCGAAGGAGGTCTACGTTGAATACTGTGTGTTAGACAAGGAAGGGGAAAATAATTAACTCATAAGCATTGTCACCCACAACCTTGGTGACGGTGTAAGGGCCATAAATAAGTGAAAATAGCTTTTGATGGGGCCATCTAAGGTTCTCTTTATACAAATTAAACCAAACCTTTTCTTCAACCCAAAACATGTGGGGAACCCTATGTTGATCATAGCACTGTTTGTACTTAGCATTCGATTTATACAAAATATCATGGATATGGTTGTGAATGTGATAAATACGTTCAATAAATCTAGTGTCTTTCTTTCCTTATATTGAGCATGGGAATAATCTACATGTGTGGATTCAAGGTGCAATGTTACATCAATGGGGCCCAATGGTTGAAATCCCAAGCCCACTTGAAAAGTGTCATGGTTGGATGAGCTATGGAGTGATATATTGTGGGTTTTTTTTTCACATAGGGAAGTCTCTCATCCCATGTGTACAGATTCTTGGAATTATACATGCACAAGATATTCATGATCATCTTATTGACAAATTCTATTTTTCCATCAATCTAAGGGTGGAAGGAAATGTATTTGGTGAGCTTGATGTCCAATCGTGACCAAAGGCTCAACCAAAATGTTCTCAAGAATATATTGTCCCAATATGACATGATGGTATGTGGCAGTCTGAGGTATACCATTACATTGTTGAAGAAGATCTTGTAAGTGGCCTCAGTTGTGATACTCTTCTTGCAGGGGGTTAGAATGACCATCTTAGTGAATTGATCAACAACCATGATACACAATAATTTCCATTCCTGGTGGAGGGGAGAACTGTCATGTATTCCATCAATATGTACTCGCATGGATTCTTAGTAGTAGGTAAATGGGCTTACTGTCCCTTTTTTTTAATGGCTATCTTGGAAATGGAGCAGGTAGTGTAGGATCTGATATACTTATTAACATATTGTCTAATATTCAGCCAATAGAAATACTTCTGTATTACTTCCAATGTCTTCTCCATGCTAATGTGTCACTCCACTCTAGTTGGATCCCCAAATCATATTTTCATGCTCACTTGAAGAAACACATAGATGAATCATATGGAATCACATTCCACCCTAAATATGGAAGTTGGAAATGGTCATGTCTATTCCAAACATTTGGTAGGTCATAGAGAAATCATGATCATTCTCGTAGAGTTGGGACCACTCGAAGGTCTCATGTGCACAAGAGTAAAGCACCATGGTAAGTGTTGCAACTAGAGGTCGACTGAGGCAGTTAGTGACATGATTAGTTCTCCCTTTATTATATTTAATGATCAGGTTAAATTGTTGTAAGTATGTGGAAAAATATTGATGGTGGTCATTCTGCAACTATCCTTGTGTTTTCATGAACTATAAAGGCTTGTGATCCATATGGATGAATTTCTCCTTCTCTCAATGTAATGATTCCATTGAAGGAAGTCTTGTATGATGGAATACATTTCTTTGTCATAGGCGAGGCACTTACGAATGGGATAGGAGAGTGTCTCCCTATGATAGGCCAACATATGGCCATTATATGTGAGAATGGCACCAGCAACATAATCAGAAGAATCTTTATCCAACTCAAATGGGCATTGTAGATTGGGTAAGGAGAGCACCCAGGTTTTTCATAAGCGATGTTTTAGATCATCAATGGAATTCTATTGTGATACTCCCCACAAAAATTTGGCGTTTAATCCAACCTTAGTCACTTGGATGAGATTCCATGTGATATGGGAGAACCCTAGTACAAATCTGCAATAGAAGTTGGCAAGGCCTAAGAAGCTCCAAATATCAGTTAGTGTTGTTGTGGTTGGCTACTCAGGAATGACTTTGATATTGGTTGGATCAACATGCACACCATGCTCAACTAAAAGGAACATTTATATAAGTTATTAGATAGATTGTGTTTCCACATACTATGGAGTGCTTGTTGAATATGTTGTAAGCGTTCTTCCCAACTCTTATTGAAGATGACGATGTCATCTAGATTTAAAACCACAAAGTAATTGGTGAAGGGATGCAAGATGTCATTCATCAACCTCCTGAAATTTGTTGGCATATTTGTCAAGTTAAAGGGCATGACCAATGACTCAAAAATACCTTCTTTAGACTTGAAAGAAGTCTTCTATACATCAGACTATTCTATAGGGACCTAGTGGTAGTTGTACTTTAGATAAATATTACTAATGTACTTGGCCCCCTTGAGTTGGTTAAGAAGTTCATCAATTTGAAGAATTGGGTATTGATTTCTTACTATGATTTTGTTCAAAGCTTTGTATTCAATATAGAGTTTCCAAGTCCCATCTTTCTTCTGTATGATCATGATTGGGATTATGCAAGGTGAGGAGCTTGGTTGAATGTGACCTTTTTTGGACCATCTCTTGAATATGGTGCTTGGTTTCCTCATTTTCCATAAGAGAGTGCTGATACATTTTCCCATTAGGGAAAGGATTTCCATGGGTTATATCAATTGAATTCCTAACCTAAAAATGCATAGGGACCCCAATAGGTGAGTTGAAGATGTCTCGATAGTCATCCATGAAATTGTCCACTTGCTTCTTCTAAATATAGGAACTCTATGAAGAGGCCATGGATGTGGCTATGACCTTCCATTTACTCTAAGAGAAAATAAAAAAGAGGACAAATTATCCTATCGAGGATATCACCTTCCTTCACTCCTTATTTGAGACCAAATAAATTATGGTAGGTGTAGCTACCTATGGTATCCTGTACATTTATTTTCCCACAGTAACAATGGAAATACTAGGTACAGACTCATACACAACATGGCATTTCCACAAATATGTCTGGCCTAAAAGAACATCACAAACTTCAAATGGGGAAAGATCACACAATACCTCATCCATGAAGTGATTGATTCCATAGAGGAGGTGAAAATGTTGGCTGACATGAATATATCCTCCTTGGTTGAGATAAGCAGTGATTTTATAGAACTCACATCACTTTATAGTGTATTTATTCATCTTCACATTGCCCTTCTTTGTTTACATATTAAACTGGTCATCCTGAGGTCGTCAATCATTTTTTTTCCCTTTTTATGTGTGTTGGGTATGTATTTTCTTGGATTCTACCATGATGCATTCATAGATCGAAACTACTACTTATTCCTGTACTTAAATTTTTTCTAGATTTTGATAGAATATCAAGAAATGGATCCCAACGATGAGATGTCTAGAAGCTCCATTTATGTTTCAACATGCCTATGTATATCCCCATGGTATTTTAGAAATATATGTTGCTTGGAGTCTGTGATAGCCAACTTGGTGCACATGGTATGGAAGGTATTTGTGAGCTATGACACTGTTTGGTCCCTCTCCTCATGTAGTGTGGTCGATCTTGTGTACTGGTGTCCGTAGCTTCCAATAGGGTAATATTGTTCCTTGACAACGTCCATAAAATATTCCCAATTGGGATTTTCCCCAAATATTCTAAAAGCCTCTATGGAGTTTCGCTCACAATAAGTATTCCAATAGGGTAATATTGTTCCTTGATGACATCCATAAAATATTCCAAAGTGGATTTTTCCCCAAATATTCTAGAATCCTCTATGGTGTTTCGCTCACAATAACTCTTCTACCAATGTTCGACATGGGGGACAGGCTTAAAGAGATCAAAGGTGATATTTTCCCTATTGGAAAAATTGAGGATAGAGAAATAACCCTCTAGTAGATTTATCCACTTTTCCAAATAATCTGCATCTATTTGAAATTCAAATATGGGAATATAAAAATTAACTTGTACCTTGAACTAGCCTTCGCCTCCAAAGAGGTCGCTTGACCTAGATGCATCTATTGTTGTCAACAACCGTCGAAGGATTTGGAAACAATTCTCCATCATCATTTTCCTCTGTTGAGAGATGGATTCTACAAATAATGGCATAATAAGGACTTCTACTCCCTCATCTCTATTTTTTCCTCCATGGGCATCCATTGGGGTTGGCAAGAATGGTCTTCCAAAGGATCGACTAGTTCGAGTCCCAATGCCTTATACACTAACCTCATTAGGGACATGCAAAAAGAAACATATAAAGATAATACACCTTTGATACCACTAATAAATATTTACAAGGGAATGAAATGAAATATATAAATAAGATAGAAATAAATATATATAGTAATAATCAATTTCTACTAAAGAATCAAATATGTAAAGAATGTAAAAGAAAATACAGAGTGAAATGAACTCACTAGAATGGTGGTATATTATCTCTGAGAAGAGATGTGATGATTAGATTTATTCACAAGAAGATGATTAAAATGATCCTCCAAAGTAATTTTTAACATAAATCATAAATGAGAAAACCCTAACTCCAAAATATGAAATGACAAAAGGTTTTGTTATGACAAGAATTTGTAGCATATTTAATTGGAATCAGACAATGATTCAAATATGACCTCGGGATCATCTTTTTGTAAATCATGTGTCATTATTCCCATGATTTCCAAAGGGAAACAAAAATGTTTGATTCTGCACAGTCAAACCACCCTCAAATTGAATTAATTCAAGCCACCTATTGCGCTTGTATTGGCCACAGAAGAAGATTTGCATGGCCGCGAGGCATCAGGGTTGACCCAAAGAAAGTCATTGGTGCCACCTGGAGTATTCAGGGATGTCAGGACCCATTATGATCCCGATGAACACAGTTATTGAAACTGACGGAGGTGGTTGAAACCTCTTCTCATCACAGAAATGGAAATCTAGAAAGACTGGCATATTTAGAGTTCACATTTGACAACATCAGACTGTCTGCACTGTCTAACATAGAAAACGCCAAATGAAAAATTTGAATGCAGCAATCCGATCACAATCTTGATGGTTGCATCAGTTCTGCTTATATATAGTAAATTTTGATATTTTTTAATGGTCGATGGTTGAGCTAGGCTCCCTTATTGTAATATTTTGATGAAGAACACTGGTTCTCTGGTTATGTAACTTGATTTGAGACTTCTTGATTAATCTAAGTCAAATTTATTCTTCCATCTTATTTGCCTTTGATACTGAAAGAGTTCATGATTGACCAATTCATATGGATTGTTGTAACTGTATTATGATGAATGTTTGATTATAGTGTTGTTATAATGTCTTTTAGTTTCCTTGAAAATTTGAATTCAATAGAATATTGTGTTTGAGTATTTTCCTCCTTAGGATGTTGGGAGACTTGATGTCCATAGAATACCTCTACACTTTCTCACCAAAGTCTTCCTCCTATTCACCTTTACTCCAACTTACTGACTGAAATTGATACAAGACCTCAATTTCTTGTTCATGCCAACCCAAATGTTCTGAGTTGCAACATTATAATCTCGAGTCTACTGTCTTATCCATTTGACCTCCTTAAAACTCATTTGCATTTACTATATAAAATTATGGTTACTGGGATTATCCTCATTACATTCTGAGGGTGATTCCTAGTGGTAACATAAATGGTGTCATTGTTCGAGACAGATTTGAGCAAAATGAAGAGATCCCTGGGAAGAATGACATAGATCCAACTCTTGATGATAGACAAGAGAGGGATACATAAAATTGACTATAATCATCTACCTGATGACTTCATAATCAGAGACTGCATTGCAGAGGATCTTACTAACAGAAAGATGAAGGGAATGACTAGGTATCAACTTACAAGATTTCTTCATGAAGTTTTGTTATTCTTTATCAACTCATTTTTGTTTTTCCCTTCACATATAAAGAGGATCATATTGTGTTTTGTTTATTCGGTCGATCACCAACCTTCCTTTATATATACATCCTTGGAAGAAGAAGACTTGTTTTTTGTCTGTGTTGTAGATGCTAATATTGTATCCTCAACTCATCCTACTCATAAATATGAGCTTCATATTGAAACCCCTATTGAACACAATCACCCTTGCATCCCCATGGAGGTTGAAACTGATCCACAACCTCCTAAAATCTCATCACATCCTACGATTACTATTGAGCCTTGTCATCAGTGTGTTAAGCCTCATATTCATCCCACTAGTTTTTAAACTAGAATCATAGACAAGTTGTTTAAACCTTTAAAGCTTCCATATCATCTTCATCCTTATCCTCTTGGTTTCTTTAAGTAATTTCCTCATTTTTCTTGAGAGGAACATGTTACAGTTGAGAGGCATGTGGAGGCTTTCGAGAATTTTATTGATCAATTTGAGATAGTTCATGAGGATATTACCATGAGGTTGTTTTCCAAATCCTTGTTAGGATATGCTACTGTATGGTTTAAGGGTTTGGGAGATGACTCCATTGGTTCTTGGGTTGAGCTATACAATGCATTTTTAAAGTGGTGGGGTGAGAGCAAGTCCCTTGATCAGTACTGGGATGATTTTGATGCCTTGAGGAGAGGTGAAGAGGAAGCCTTGGCTCTCTTCAACAGGATGGTTTACAGTTTTTATAATAGTATGCCTGTAGAAATCAGACCCACATAGACTACTTCCATGTTGTACTATCTCATGGCTCAACATTTAGAGCTTGTCCTTCTCCTGAGATAAAAGGAATCTACACCTTTATCATAGTTATTCATGGATGCTAAGGAAGTAGAGGAGAACCTCCAAGCTTGTGGGAATATTCAAAGTCAGTATCATATCAACTCTAAACATGAGGGTGTTTTACTTGTTGTCTCTATGAAGAAAACACTGTGGATAATTTTGTCTTCAACGCAGGTATCCATGAGCAGCCCTGTCTTGATGAAAATCATGTGTATGAACAATTAGAAGCAACAATTACTATTGTTCCTGAAATGGATATTTTTAACAGTTATAATTTTTATGAAATTATTGTTTTAAAGGTTGATCATAGACATGAAAGGCAACCCATTCTTGATGGATATTCTAGTGATGATGAGAAACAATATTATCTTATATTTGATCACTATGAAGACAATAAGGATGATGCATAAGTTTTCATTGTCACAGAAGACACAACCTGAGAGTTGAGGCCCAAGAGCAACCCTTAGTTGAGGCATGTGAAGAGATCGTTTATACACAACCATAAGTAAATCCATAGTCATTAGTGGATCAGCAACCACCTATGTCCATCCTTTTCCCACTTGTACCTACAGTTCAAAGTAAGCAGCTAATTGACCCACAGATGCATGTGGCTCTCATTCAATCAAGTGTTCTTGTAGAGGACATCAAGAATGTTTTCAAAAATTTTGAAACAATGAAGGTAACCTTTCATAACTTAATCATGTGTTTCCTTCAGTTTCATGAACCTGTCGATGAATACATAAAGTTTCACTTTTCAAATTCTTTGGAGCATGCAAGCTTGATCATTTTATCAGCATTTGAAGGTAATATGGGTGATCATAAGAATGAAATTAGCTAGCTATCACACTTTCCTTGTTTCTTATGGATCATTTGCGGTGAAGTGAAGGATTCAGATATCAAATAGTTTGATGCAGGAGCATCGTAAGAAACCATCCAAGCAAACATAAAGGTGGAAGACAGCTGGAAAAGCACAACACACATTTTGCACATTTTGAAATGTTTTTGAAAAATTAATGAGCAGATATTAATGTAGTAGTTAGAGGAACCATACTTGCATATTGTAAATAGATCTTTAGCGATTTTCTCTCATCTGTCAGAGGTAATAGACATTAAGTATGTTTAATGAAAGTAGGTAGATTTGAATTAAGAGATTAGACAGTTTTAGAAGTGTAGGAGGGAAAACGGATATAGACACCCTCACCCTTGTATTATTGTATCATTAGAGGAAGAAAATTGTTAAGAGCATTCAAATTTTCATAAGTTGTTGAGCTGTAGAGAAGAACCCATGTACAAGAGAAATTGAGTTAATATATGAAGCTTTGACTCAATTTTCATGGTGTTATGATGCTTACTATTTACATTTGTTGAATGGTATGCTTACAGTTGTTTTATTCTCTATGTTTATTCATTTGTTTCGATGTTGTGTTGAATGTGTGATTTCATGTTAAGTATATGAAGTCTGAGAGAGGAGAAGAATGAGTTTCAATTGTTTCTCATTCTCAGAGTTCCTACAAGGAGTGCAGTGAAACATGCGCAACGTGTGCATTGACAAGAGTCTGAGTTTTATCTCAGCAAAGCTCAGGAGAGATGTTGTTGTTCTCATACCAATAGAAGTGTAGGTGAAGTACAGAGTCGTGCAAGGTGTGTGTAGGCTAGTTGAAACCTTAAAATTTATCAACTAAGGTTAAGGTGGAAGGACTGCTATTGCAAAGAGTGCACAGAGTTGAGGACTCAAATACCCAGAGGTTATTTGAAGGATTTCCACAAGGAGTGCGATAAGAATTCCTTTTGGGGACTTGAGTTTGAAAGTGAAAGATTAGGAGGGATAGTACCTTTGAAGTGTTCAAAGGGAGACAAAATTCAAAATAATATCATAAAAGACAAGTTCAAGCTGGAGAACACTGATTCGTCTCACAGAAGTCATTGAGGAGTGAATCGGGCGGTCAGAATTATCCGAGGAGAACTCGTGAAATCGTGAGGACTGTAGGATCTAGAGGAGATGCAAGGTGGTTAGGAGTTGGATGAATCCACCACCCTGACATTAAGAATCATCGTGGACCATTGATCATGGTATGTCTAAGTTGTCAAATCATTTCAGGAATTTGGGACCCATAAGTTGGGAGTGCAGGTCAAAACCCTTGGTCACTCAAACTTCCAGTTCGTGAAAAGGATAATCAAGTGTGAAATTTTGATATTTCGAGGTTCGGCATACTGGGAATCTTGATGACAAGGAGTTGGGGTGCTTGGCATTGAAAATCCTGAAGTCGCAAAACTCGACGTGCCTTGGGGTGAATTTCAGGATTTTGGTATTTCGGCACTTCGGGTGTTGGGAAGTAGAAGAGGCAGCGATCTTTGGAATCGAGAGTTTCAAACTCCCAGTTTGTGAAAATTTGAAAGATCCAGAGTCATCGGATCGTGGATAATCTCAGTCATAGATCATGTTGGAGGCGAGGTTTTTGGAATTCGAAGATCAGAGTTTCAGGAGGTGAGGAACCTTTCTGCTGTGGATCTCGCAAGTCATGAAATCTCGAAGAGTCTAAGGAAAAATTCTCAAAAACATTGAAGGACAATAGTCGTCGGCCCAATTGGGTTTCGGGGTTCTGGGAGTCAAGAGACAGAGTTTCATGTCAATGCAAATCCCGAAATCGTGAAAAGGAAAAATCTGAAATAAGTGGCAACAAGAGGCATGTGTTTGATGCATTGAAGGAGTCAACCCTCGTTGACATTTTAGGTTTCGAAGGTTGAAGAGACAAGGGGATCGACAACAAGATTCGCGAAATTACGAAATCCAAAATCCCAAAGGGAAAAGAAAAGCCCCGATCATATTTGTTGATCAGTTGTGGAACACACCTTGTGTGTGTGGTATTCCCTGTGGGAACCCAAAGAGTCAATCTGACTCAGGGGAAGATTTGGAACGATCCTAAGACCAGGAGTTCGCGCAAAACCTGCTGAGGCAGGGGGTGCTGCGTCAAGTGTGGTATCAGAGATTGATTTTATTTGTATATTTCAGGCAGAAGGAGATAGAGGAAAAGGAGTAGTCTGATACGCGTCAGTGTGGTATCAGAGCTCAAAACAAGTTCTTTGTTTTCTGTAGCAGAGATAACAGGGGAACATTTTACAGCCATGTCGTTGAGAAGAAGAGACAATTCAATGCCAATGCCTAATCCAGTAAGAGAAAGAGAAATGCGCGAGTTACATGCCAGGCTTGATGCCATGGAGACAACACAAAGGCACACAGTTGACGTTGGGGATATTAGCGAGGCTGAAAGTGAAAATGAAGATGGAAACAAAGGAGAAGTTGTAGTCGAATATGCTGCAGACGAGTGCCTATTCAGGGTTGTTGCAAGGATAGGTGCCAGAGAAAAATGGACATTCCAGTGTATGAGGGAAACCTGGATGCTGAAGAGCTTCTAAACTAGATTAGAGCTCTAGACAAGTACTTCAACTATGAGGATGTCGAGGAAGACAAGAAGGTCAAACATGTGGTTACTAGACTTAAAGGGCATGCAACACTATGGTGGGATGAACTGCAGGATGACAGATGTTGCAAGGGCAAGAAAAAAATCAAAAGTTGGGATAGAATGGTTGCAAATATGAAAGCCAAATTTATACCCAAGGATTATCAAATCACTCTATTTTAGAGGATGCAGAATTTGAGATAGAAGTTGATTTCAGTGAAAGAATACATTGAAGAGTTCTACAAGATAAACATAAGAGCAGGTCATCGGGAAAGCGATGATGAAAAATTTGCCAGATACATGAATGGTCCATGGTATGATATTCAATATGAGATGAGCATGATGAAGATTCGAAATGTGGAAGATTCTTATCATATATCTCTGAAAGCCGAAGAGAAGCTGAGCCGGAAGCAAGGTCAAAGAGGTCGAGGTAGAAGTCAAGCTAGAGGCAAAACAATTGCCCAAGACAGAACTCAGAAATCTAAAGAAGAGGGGAAGAAAACTCAAACTCAACATGAGAGAGGAGGAAGCTCACAGAGAGGGTAGTATACTGATAGAAATACTTTTCCTCGAGCTAGAGGAAGAGGAAGAGGCAGAGGCGGTGAAGTAAAATGCTTTGTTTGTGGAAATATCAGACATAAATCCTATGAGTGTCCAGATAAGAAAAAAAATGGTGGTGAAACTCACATTGCCGAAGCTCAAGGATGGAATGTTGAGGTGGAAGACACAGAGGGTGGAAGATCCTTAATGATGAGGAAAGTTCTCTTGAAGTTGGAGAAAGAGGCAGAGAACCCAACCTAAAGAAACAGTCTGTTTCAGACTGCTTGCAAAACCAAGACATGGTATGCAAGGTCATAGTGGATAGAGGTAGCACAGATAATCTCGTATCTACAGAGATGGTAGAAAATATGGAGCTGGAGACTATTGTACATCCAAGCCCATACAGAGTTTTGTGGCTACAAAAAGGACATCAGGTAAATGTTACTAAATAGTGTTTAGTTGAATTTAAAATAGGAGGATATAAAGATGAAATATTATGTGATGTCATTCCCATGGATTTTTGTCATCTATTTTTGGGTAGACCATGGCAATATGAAAAGAACGTGATTCATGATGGGAGAAAGAACATGTACAGCCTAGATAAGAATGGGAGGATGCACATGTTGCTACCGATTAAAAACCAAGAGGTGAAAACAGAGATGAGCAACATTGTACTTCTCATGAGTGGGAAGGAACTTCTTAAGGAGGTTAAGAAGAAGGAAGACACACAATTTGTTGTGGTCAAGAAGCCCAAAATTCTTTTGACCAATACGAGAATAGATGATTTACCAGAAGAAATCCAGGAATTGCTGGGAGAATTTGTTGATATAGTAGTGGATGAACTACCTTATTTGTTACCACCTATCAGGAGTATAAGACATCATATCAATCTTATACCTGAAGCCAGTTTACCGAAAAAATCCACGTACAGGTTGACACCACAAGAAAATGAATAAGTTAAGAGACAGGTCTAGGACTTAATGGACAAAGGATTGATTCGAGAGAGATTGAGTCCATGCATTGTTCCAACAGTGCTCAGCCCAAAGAAAGATGGAGGCTGGAGAATGTGTACAGACTCAAGGGCGACCAATAAGATTACCATCAGATATAGATTTCCATTTCCAAGGATGGATGACTTGATGGATTTCTTGAGTGGAGCAATTTTTTTTTCAAAGATTGATTTGAAAAGTGGGTATCATCAAATTCGTATGAGAGAAGGTGATGAATGGAAGACAAAATTCAAGACGAATGAGAGGCTGTATGAATGGCTTGTCATGCCATTTGGATTTACGAATGCACCCAGTAATTTTATGAGGTTGATTAACGAAGTCCTGAAGGATTTCATTTGGAAATTTGTCATCGTATATCTTGATGATATATTAATCTTCAACAAAACAGGAGCAGAACACTTGAAGCATTTAGCTGTAGTAATGAGAAGATTATAGCAAGGGAAATTGATGATAAAAATGAGGAAATCATCATATATGAGGACATAACTCATTTATTTGGGTTTTTCTATCTCTGCAAATGAGTTGAAGATGGATCCAAAAAAGGTAGATGCAATTAAGAATTGTCCATCGCTGAAGAGTGTGTTTGAAGTTCGAAGCTTCCATGGTTTGGCAAGTTTCTACAGGAAATTCATTCGAAATTTCAATGGAATTAGTGCACCAATGATGGATATGTTGAAGAAAAGACACAAGTCTTTTCACTGGATAGAAGAAGTAGAGAAGAGATTCAACCTGCTGAAGAAGAAGATCATGAAGCAACCAATTTTGGTTTTGCCAAATTTTAGCAAGACATTCCAGGTCAGGTGTTACACGAGTGGATTTGCAATTGGAGCAGTCTTGAGCCAAGACGACAGGCCGATCACATACTCCAGTGAAAAACTTAATGAAGTGAAGATGAAGTACTCAACATATGACAAAGAATTCTATGTAGTCATACAAGCACTAAAGAAATGGAGACATTATTTGGTTCCTAAAGAGTTTGTTTTGTACAGTGATAATCATGATTTACAATTCGTGACTCGACAGAAGAAGTTAAAACAAAAACATGTTAAATGGGTTGAATTGATGCAAAATTTTAATTTTGTGATTAAGTGTATTTCTGGAACTGCTAACAAAGTTGTTGATGCTTTGAGCTGGAAATGTTTTCTTATGCAGGAATTCAGAGTCAAGACTTTGGGTTTTGATAACCTGAAAGAAATGTATAGCAATGACCTAGATTTTAAGGAGGCATATGAGGCATCTGAGAATCTAGTTCTCAGGGACAAAAGCCAATGGACCGAGTATATGATCCAGGATGGGTTATTATTCCAGGGAAATCAGCTATGTATTCCAAAATGCTCCATGAGAGAGAATTTACTGAAAGAAAAATACAATGGAGGATTGGTTGCACACTTCGGTCATGATAAGACATTCTCAAAGTTGAATGGCTCATATTTTTGGCCAGGGATGAGGATAGATGTTAAGAAATTTGTGGACAGATGCAGGATTTGTCAACACACAAAAGGAAAAAGGCAGAACATAGGGTTATATCAACCATTACCCATACCAGAAAGGCCATGGGACGCAGTGAGCATGGATTTTATATTGGGACTGCCAAGAACACATAGAGGCTATGATTCAATCTTTGTGGTAGTCGATAGATTTTTAAAAATGGTGCATTTCATACTATGCCAAAAAACCAATGACGTAACTCATATTGCGAACCCATTTTTCAAGGAATTCATCAGAATTCACGGCTTGCCAAGGAGTATCATGTTTGATCGAGATACCAAGTTCGTAGGGCATTTCTGGAGGACCTTATGGAAAAAGATGGGGACAAGTTTGTCTTTTAGCTCAACATATCATCCTCAAATAGATGGGCAAAGAAAAGTCGTGAACAGAATCTTGGGAGATTTTTTAAGGATCTTAGTGACTGAACACCACAGTCAATGGGATCACATTCTTCCATAGTCAGAATTTTCTTATAATGATTTTCTTAACAGAATCACAGGGCAAAGTCCATTCCAAATTGTATATGTAATGCAGCCAAGGGGAATTTCTAAATTGAAGGATTCAGAACAAGCTGAATTCATGAGTGTTAGTGCAGAAGACTTTGCAGAAGGAATGAAGGAGCTTCAAAACCAAGTCAAGGAGCAGTTGTAGAGTTCAAGTCAAGAATACAAGTAGAGAGCAGATCAACATAGGAGAGAACTTCAATTTGAAGTTGGTGATCTAATTCTTGCACATCTTAGGAAGGAAAGGTTCCCAAGGGGAACATATAACAAACTAAAGATCAAAAATATTGGACCGTGCAAGGTCATAAGGAAATTTGGGGAAAATGCATATCAGATTGAATTACCCAATGGGATTAGAATCTCACCGATATTCAATGTTGCGGATTTGTACCCTTACAGAGATGAAGAAGCAGGAGTAGATAAGGAACATAAAGAGATTCAATGGACAAAAAAAATGCTTGTCTCTGAAAATCCACAGATGGAAAGCATAATTTACATGAGGATTAGCAAAAATACTAGGAGAAAAGAGTATTTTGAATACTTGGTCAAATGGAAGGGACATCCAATTGAAGATGCTATTTGGGAAGATGAAGCAGAAATTCATAAGGATGGACAGACCGTGGAAGAGCTCATGAACAGGAGTTCATGAAAATTTTCAAGTGAGGGAGTATGATGCAAGAGCATCGTAAGAAGCCAGCCAAGCAACCATAAAGGCGGAAGATAGCTGGAAAAGCGTAGCACACATTTTTCACATTTTGAAATGTTTTTGAAAAACTAATGAGTAGATATTAATGTAGTAGTTAGAGGAAGTGTACTTGCATATTGTAAACAGATCTTGAGCGATTTTCTCTCATCTATCGAAGGTAATAGACATTAATTTAGTTTAATGAAAGTAGGTAGATTTGAATTAAGAGATTAGACAAGTTTAGAAGCGTAGGAGGGAAAACGGATCTAGACACCCTCACCCATGTATTATTGTATCATTAGAAAAAGAATATTGTTAAGAGCATTCAGATTTTCATAAGTTGTTGAGCTATAGTAGAGAGCTGTAGAGAAGAACCCATGTACAGGAGAACTTGAGTTAATATATGAATCTTTGCTCAATTTTCATGGTGTTATGATGCTTACTGTTTACATTTGTTGAATGGTATGCTTACAGTTGTTTTATTCTCTCTGTTTATGCATTTGTTTTAATGTTGTGTTGAATGTGTGATTTCATGTTAAGTATATGAAGTCTGAGAGAGGAGAAGAATGAGTTTCAATTGTTTCTCATCCTGAGAGTTCCTACAAGGAGTGCAGTGAAACGTCCACAAGGTGTGCGTTGACAAGAGTCTGAGTTTTATCTCAGCAAAGCTCAGGAGAGATATCGTTGTTCTCATACTAGCATAAGAGCAGGTGAAGTACAGAGTAGTGCAAGCTATGCACAGGCTAGTTGAAACCTTAAAAGTTATCAACTAAGGTGAAGGTGGAAGAACTGTTGTTGCAAAGAGTGCATAGAGTCGAGGACTCAAATAACCAGAGGTTATTTGAAAGATTGCCGCAAGGAGTGCGAGAAAAACTCCTTTTGGGGACATGAGTTTGCAAGTGAAATCTTAGGAGGGATAGTACCTTTGAAGTGTTCAAAAGTAGATGAAATTCGAAAGCATCTCATAAAATACAAGTTCAGGAGGGAGAACACTGATTCGTCTTGCAGAAGTCATTGAGGAGTGAATCAGGCGGTCAAAATTCTCCAAGGAGAACTCGTGAAATCGTGAGGACCATAGGATCTAGAGGAGTTGCAAGGTGGTTAGGAGTTGGAAAAATCTACCACCCTAACATCAAGAATCAATGTGGACCATTGATCATGGTCTGTCTGAGCCGTCAAATCATTTCAGGAATTCGTGACCCATAAGTTGGGAGTGTAGGTCAAAACCCTTCGTCACTGAAACTCCCGGTTCGTGAAAAGGATAATCAAGTGTGAAATTTTAGTATTTTGGGGTTCAACATACTAGGAATCTTGATGAAAAGGAGTCAGGGTGTTTGGCATTGAAAATCCTGAACTCGTGAAACGCGACATGCCTTGGGGTGAATTTCGGGATTTCGGCATTTCGACACTTCATGTGTCAAGAAGTAGAAGAGGCAATGATCTTTGGAATCGAGAGTTTCAAACTCCCGATTTGTGAAAATTCGAAAGATCCAGTGTTGTCAGATCATGGAGAATCTTAGCCGTAGATCATGTTGGAGGCGAGCTTTTGGGAATTCAGAGATCAGAGTTTCGGGAGGTGAGGAACCTTTCTGCTGTGGATCTCGCAAGTCACAAAATCCCAAAGAGTGGAAGGAAAATTTCCTGGAAACATTGGAGGACAATAGCCATGGGCCCATTCAGGTTTCAGGGTTCCGGGAGTCCAGAGACAGAGTTGCATGTCAATGCAACTCTCGAAATTGGGAAAAGGAAAAAGCTGAAATAAGTGGCAACAAAAGGCTTGTGTTCAGCGCATTGAAGGAGTCAACCATCATTGATGTTTTGGGTTTCGGAGGTTAAAGAGACTAGAGGCTCAACAATAGGATTTGCGAAATCGCAAAATCTGAAATCTCAGAAGGAAAGGAAAAACCCTGATCATATTTGTTGATTAGTTGTGGAATACACCTTGTGTGTGTGGTATCCTTGTGGGAACCTAAAGAATCAATCTAACCTAGGGGGAGATTTGGAACGATCTTAAGACCTGGAGATCGCACAGAACCTGCTGAGGCAAGGGGTGCTGCGTAACAGTTTGAATAGTTATGTTGGAATTTTTCCTTCACCTATCTCATTCTAAAAGTCAGTAGTTTAGGTTTTGTACATAAATAATCTCCCTCTGGATCATGTGTGTTTGTTTTTTATTTTAAAATAGAATAGTTTAAGTTCTCACTTTGTTGCCTTCAGCAGGATGTTTTTTGAGCATGACTCCATAGCCCAACAACTAAGGTACTATAACTACTTGTTCTTGGTATCTCATAGGTAGAATGCCATCCCTTGTGGAACCAGATGTTATCACAAGAATTTGCAGCATATATTATTGGAATCAGACAGTGATTCATATATGACCTCAGGAGCATCTTGTTGTAAATCGTGTGGCATTTTCCTCATGATTTCCAAAGGGAAACAAAAATGTTTGGGTCTGCACANTTTTCATACAATCTCTATTTGGGGCACTCGGTACCATACTAGAAAGATTTATCCAAGGAATATGAATTTGGTTTAGCATAGAATATACCTTTCACTACTTGCTAGGTCTTTCCATGCCAAAAACCATCATTTAGGGCCTCAAAAGGGCCCTGGAAGTTTAGGACCCAAAATAGTTCTACAAAAACTGCGAAGATGGAAACTATATTTGGATCCAGTGGAATAGGTGGGAAACCATTGACGTCCACTTGGATCATGAAGGGAACATCGATTGTATTTTACTAGGGCTGGCATCGCAAGTTTCCCACCTTGGCTAAGCCACTGAGATTCTGAGCATGACCTATATGATGCAGGACTTTCGATGTGACATGGGTTGACTTGTACATTATTTATGGGGTTGTCTAGGAGTAGGTAGTGCACCTTGGAATTCCCTATACTATTGTAATCAAGTTGCAGTAGTGATTGAGATCCCCTAATTGTATTTTGTATCATATGTAACAATATTATACATATATGAATAAGGGTGTTTGGAACATGCCCTAAGTGCATCCCATCCCCATATGTTGGGTACTTGTGCATATGTTTTGTTTATTTAAATGTTTATGTTCTTTTCATACTTGTAATTTGGATAACTGTAGTATTGTTTCAGAATGTTTGAGGTCATGTGTTGGCCCTCGACCAAGTTTTGAGGAAACCTTGGTCAAGTTTGACCACTTTTTGGACTTCGACGCAGTGGTCGAAGAAGGAGCACCAAGGCAGAGCTGATATTGTGGATCTCACTTGTTTTGTGGGCTTTGTGGACCTAGCAAGGGGTTCTTAGGGTTTCTGTAATGGATTATGGGATGTCGGCCCATGGGTTTACCCATGATTAGGAATTATTGTAAAAGTATAAATAAGTAAGATTGTAAGGTAGAAGTAGAGAAGCGAAGCAATGTAAGAGACTAAGTAGCTAAGTGCAAGAAGTTATGAGTGCTTCATGCAAAAAAAAGTGTATGTAAGGCTCTGTGCTTGTTAAAGGAGTTGGCTTTGTGCCTTGAACTAATTTTGGGAAGGAGGATCTGGTGCTCAGTGCACATATCTCCTATCCTTTGCAAAGCTTCGCTCTATGGCTTAGTGCACAAGAGTGGATGAATGTAAGAGATTGGAGAACAATAAAGAAGACAAAGAAGTTGGTGGATGTAGCCCCATACTGGGGTGATCCACATATATCTTGTGTCTTCTGGTTGCTTTATGCAGTGTTGTTTATACTATAAATCTACTTTGCTTATTATGTATGTTAGATAGATCTCTAGATGCTTAGTGCTTCACATGTGTTAAGGACGAACAAATGTTAGATTTAACTTTGGGTTGTGTGTTAAGTAGTTGAAGTGCTTAATATGTATTGTTACTGCACTGATCTATCTTAGGGTTTTTTTTGCGATGTTAATAAATCTAATGAACTAATGCATATCATATTCTAAGTGTTATTAAAGTACTTGAAAAGTGTTGTAATCACATATTTGTGTCTCAGCATGATTATAGACACCTGAGTTCTGTAACCCCCCTGCCTCTACCTCGGGTGAGACTTCGCCTGCTTCGCAGGTGTTGCTAAAAGGGCCAGTAGTGATCCAGGTGGATATCAGTGTCCACCCACATTTTCCAACAAGATCAAAACAGTTTTCTGGAAATTTTGGTAATTTACTATTTCTAATAGGTTTTAACTTCTGGGGCCATTTTGAGGCCCTAAACGATTTTTTTGGGAAAACAGGTTTGCAATATTGAATTGCTTGGATATTGCAGCTATAAATAATCTCCTTAGAGATACCTTTCCAACTAGTTATCATACACCTAAAACGAATATTGTATGCAAAAGTTATGACCTTGGGAAGTTGATGTAATAACTTACCCAAACGGGGCCCACATGACTTTTGGCACTTCATCTCCTAGGGTTAGATTTTTGGATGTCTACAGTTTTTGGCATTCCTGCTTATTGTAAAAATGCCTTCAGAGCCTCATTGTAATCATCTTCTTGCAAATGCAAGTAGCCATCACATCTCTTCTCAGAGATAGGCTGCCACCATTCTAGCGAGTCTGTGACTCTATATTTTTATAGTCTCTGTACATTTCTCTCATTAACAGAAATCGTGTATTACTGTATATCTGTATTTATGGTTGCATATCTGATACATTTCTATTATATTATTGAATATATGTGATATATCTGTGCATTTATTTATTATATCTCTACTCTCATTTCGTGTGGAAAATAATCTGGATCAGTGGTATCAGAGCAGGCTGCTCTTGATCGGGTTTTTTCAATGCATGTCCCTGACGAGGTCCAAGAATAAAACTTTGGGTCTTGAGATTGTCTCTCTTGAAGAAAATCTCTCTCGCATAATAAAAAAACCCTCCATGGTGGAAGAAAATAAAAATGACGGAGCAGACGATCCTATCAATCTATTGCTTGAGCAAGCTCTCACGCAATAAAGGGACGAAATGATGGAGAATTTTTCCCACATCCTTCAACGCCTGCAGATAGCAACAGGTGCATCTTCATAAAAGAAAAACACTTTGGAATAACCTCTCCTTTCAAGGTACAGGTTAATTTTGATATTCCCATATTTGAAGGTCAGATAGATGTGGATTCCCTTGACAAATGGTTAAATCTATTAGAAGGTTATTTCTCTATTCATAATTTTTTCGACAGGGAAAATATCACCTTCGCACTGCTTAAATATCTCCCCCATGTAAAACATTGGTGGGAAACTTACTGGGAGCAAAGTTCCTCACAAGGGTCTAGAATATATGGGGTCGATCCCACTGGGGATTTTTTTTTGCATATGGTAAAGTAACATTACTACCATGTTGGAAACTATGAGGACCAATACATGAGATGGACCACACCGCGGTAAGAGAGGGGCCAAGAAGTTTTGGAGTTCACCAATAACTTCCATACCTTGTGCACCAAGCTGGGTATCAAATACTCTGAATGACATTTGGTTCTGAAATACAGTGGGGCTCTACATAGATACATCCAAACTGAAATGGATTTTCTAGACATCTCCTCACTCGGTGTTTCTTATTGATATGTTGTTAAAATCGAGCAAAAATTTAAGCACCAAAACGAATGGGAGTTCGGGTATGGAAATATGCAACAACCAAAGTATGAAAAAGATGGCCCTAACAAACAGTCTCTCGAAAACCAGTCCAAGCCATAGGAAAAGAAGGGTCATGGGAAGACAAAGAAGGACATCGGAAAATCGTGCAATTTCCACAAAATCCCCTGGCACAACACTGATGAATGTTGCTCAAAACAGTCATTTGTGGCCAAGATCAAAGACAAGGAGTCAAACCTTGATTTAGAATTTGATTATGAAAATACTGGTAAAATACAGATCATTGATGCAGACCCCAATGTTATTTTCATGACTGCAACAATTCAACCAGAAGAACCAACATATCCTGAAGAGGGGGAGCTTCTTTTCATTCACAGATGTGGGTGAAGGGGACCCTACTACATTTTATTGTTGATAGCGGAAGCCAAAAGAACCTCATCTCAACAGAGGTCATCAAATAGTTGGGATTGTTGACAACACCAGACCTGCAACCATACAACATCAGGTGGCTTCGCCAAGGACAAGATCTTCATGTTATCCAGTAGTGTCAATTGTCATACGACATCCATCGCTTCAAGGATTATTTATTATGTGATTTTTCCCCACTGGATGTCTATTATGTTCTCTTAGGACAACCATATATGTGGAGATGCCATGTTGTTTATGAGTCTTGACCCCAAAGTGTCATTATTTATCTAGGGGGTCATCTCTACAGAATACCAGAGGTAGTTCTGACTTTTATTCCACCTAAACAGTGCCACAAGGTAGTATCTCATACTACAAAATTCATCTTATTCATAATCTATTCAAAATATGAACATAAGGATACTGCAACCACTACATCCTCAGCCTAAGTACCTTCTATCCAAAAAAAAATAGGTCAACAAGATTGCAGCAAACTGCACATATTCCTTCTGCACAATGTCCTCTCATGTAGCTTGACTTCCTGAACAACCTCATCCTCAACAGGTTCATGATAGACTTCCACAAATTGAGCAGTGCGACGTCTCCAACAAGGCAAACAACTCACCAAGATGCAGATTCAACAAACACTTTTTCCTTTCCCTCGGACACTCAACACAATGGATACCATTACTTCCTAAGGAGGGAGGATTGATCCAAGTGGATATCGGTGGCCACCCACCTTTTCCAACTATCTCAAAACAATTTTCTAGCAATTTTTGTAATTTACTATTTTTAGGAGGTTTTAACTTCTGGGGCCATTTCGAGGACCTAAACGATTTCTTTCTGGGAAAACAGGTTTGTAAAATGTAATTTCCTTCAATATTGTGGCTAAAATTAATATCCTCGATGATACCTTTCTAATGGGCTATCATATGCCTAAAATGTAGATTGTATGCAAAAGTTACGACCCCAGGAAGTTGATGTACTAACTTACCCAAATGAGGCCCACATGAATTTTGGCACTTCATCTCCTAGGGATAGGTTTTTGGATGTCTATGGATTTTGGCATTCCTTCTTATTGTAAAAATGCCTTTAGAGCCTCATTGTAATCATCTTCTTGCGAATGCGAGTAGCCGTCACATCTCTTCTCCGAGATAAGCGACCACCATTCTAGCGAGTCTTTCACTCTATATTTTTACAGTATTTGTACATTTCTCTCATTAATAGAAATCGTGTATTATTGTATCTATGTGTTTGCAGTTTCATCTTTGATACATTTTGGTTATATTATTGGATATCCGTGATATCTCTATGCATTTCTTTATTATATCTCAGCTCTCATTTCATGCCAAAAATAATTCGGTTCAAGTAGATAGGGTTTTGTTGGTGCACTGTTAGGGTTGAGCCCTGGGTCTGCCCCTGTGCTAACAAATGGTTTTGTTGCTGGGACCTGGAACTGTGATTGATAGGAAATGAAGTAAATAAAAGAGAATCTTTGTGTGTAGATATTCTGCTATAGTACACATTACTCTACTTGACTTGCGAAGCTATGTGCTAAAAAAGAAACCTGATCTGAAGAAAAGAGGTAAGATCTTAAAATAGGTAAAGCTCTGTGCTTTGATAAGAGTAAGATAAGAGAAATTTTTTGTTTTGAAATAATAAATTTAGGTATTTTTAATAGATTTTTTCCTAGTCTGAAATCTAGGGCACAGTTGGAAGAAAGAGTTGATCTGAGTAAATTTGATAGAAATAAAGAAAGATGTGTTATTCCTATGCATAGAAAGAATTTTTGGACTAATAAATGGATGCAGGAACCTAGAAAGAACTTTTGTAGATTGTAGGTCCAGCACTGTGATCCTAGTGCTGATTACAAGAGAATTTGGGGAAATTACAAGAGAAAGAGAGGATTGACACTATGTTATAACTGCAGAAGACTCAAACATATTGTTAAGGAATGCTCTGGTACAGGCCTTATTTTATTTGTTGTAAAATTGTTGGTCATGAAGTTGAGGATTTTCCAAGGATGATTGCTAAAGTTGAGAAAATGAACATGAGACAAGAAAACTATGAAGGAATTCAAGAGAATAAGAGAATGTTAGAAAATCATCAAGAGAATGAGTCAGAAAAAGCTCAGACTATGTTATTATAGTTGAAAGAAATGATGAATGATCACAATGATGTCCATTTACCAGAGATCTTGAAGGTAAAACATCGCATAAATGAAAGAATAGGAGACTTCGACATAGACTGTGTCTTGGATGAGGAAACACAAGTGAATATTATGACAAAAGACACTTGGGAAATTTTGGGAAATCCTACTGTGATACCTTCATTGGGAAGGACAGGATTGTTCAAGGGAAGGATGATAACCCTATGTGGAAGAGTTACTAATGTACAGGTTATTATCCATGGAACATCAACTGAAGAAGAATTTGAAGTCATTAAGTTTGTTGATAAAAACTCTCCATTCCCACTTTAGTTAGGAAAGAATGGATTGAGAAGGATCAGATCAAAAGAAAAGCAGAGGAAGAAGCCATAGAAAAGAAGAATCAAGAACTAAGGGATTTCATATCTAGAAAAATAGACCGACTAATAGAATAACGAGAAGATAAGTCGAAGCAACATAGGGCAAGAGAATTAGTTGTCGAATTTGAAAGAATGCAAGAAGGTTTGAAGGACCTATCCATGCAAGAAAGAAGAAAACCCACCCTAGAATTAATAAGAGAACATGTATTAACTTCGAACCCTTTGACAACACATCAACAATGCGAAGTCACTATGCTAGGAGAAGATAAGAATGAGAATGAAAAGAGGAATCTAGAAACAGTTAGAAAGACTCAGATCACAGGAAAGAAGGAAAGGGAGCTCAGTAAGAATAAATCCAAGTTGGAAAATCTACATGAAGTTACATGGAAGAATTCACAGGAGGAAGGTTTGTAGGATTTGAACCTTGCTAAAACATCAGAACAACACAGAATGGGATTTTACCCCGACAAAGCTATATGACCATTGGAAGCATCCTGACCATTAGAACGATGCTCCAGAATGACTATGAAATACATTTATGGGTGGATGAACCGGGTTTGTGATGTTGAGATTGCGCCATAACGGATAGATTCACATTAATGGAATTATTCCTTCCCGTTGGAAGAATCTATTATGACGCTTGCTTACTTAACTCGTTGGACGCTATGCCAGGACTACTTTTTTCCACCCGTGATTATCTGATACAAGAAGAGAAGTAATTGTGTGTCTATTTGAGCTACCATACCTCGCCATCGATTTTTTACTCCACCTATCCATTCACCAACCCCGACCTTCCTGTTTAAAATTGAGAATGTCGGGCAAATGCATTGAGTTAGAGAAATTTGTTGAGGAGGTTCTTAAGAAGTTTATGGATGATAAATCTATGTCTGAAGGAGTATAGGAATCATCAACCAGGGGACTCTAGGCTTCCCCTTCAACTGGATGTCATTCAAGCCATGTCAACCCCGCTACTGAGAAATGAAGTAATCATCACAATGATCTAGCTAATGTGAAGCAGATCCTGTCGATCCTACCATATTATATCCCACCTTTGGCTAGCGCAATTAACCATGACAACATCCCATGAGACTTTGAATACACTTTGATCCCCGTGTACATCCCAAAGGGAATACGTATGGTCGGGAGCTAGTTGGGATAGATCCCATTACTAAAGAACAGTGACTTCAACCTTGGAGATAGAAATAACTATACAATGCTCATAGCCCACATATACTTGACGAAGACCACTAGGAAGAAGCCTCCCTTGGTCTCTCAACCATGGATTAAGGAGTTGGTGTAGTCCACTATAATAAATGTGATGAAGATTCCCCATTTTGGTCGACGGAAGGAGGTTAACTCTTGCGTTAAACTCCTCTTGTCATGCTACCATGGCAGATACTTTTGGCTCAACCAACAAATTACTATGGCTCCAACGCTAATCCACCTGATTACAGAATTGAGCATGTAGGGACCTGACCCTTAGCATTTTTACCTAGGGAAGACCTCGGATCGCTCCCTGGTCGAGCATATCAAGGAAGCATATGGTGAATTTGAAAAATGGAAGTGAGGCTACAAGGTAGCCTCTATCGAGGATGGTGCAGTGTGCCTCGCTTTCCAACTCATATCTAGAAAGATTATAATAAAGAATCACCCCACCCACGTCATCGGGTTTGTGGTGGACCACGTAGGAAAGTGTGTGGAGGGAATGCAAATGAATTGGGTGCTTTACCTCGTCAGTGAGCTTGAGAAAGACTACCTCAAAGATTAGGATCAGGGATACAAGTTCCACTTTATCTAGTTTCTCATATTGATTGCATTTGTCGCTTGGGAAATGCCAGAAGGAGACACCTTCCCGAAGATCGAACTATCAGAGTCATTGGACACTAGGTTCTCTACCTTGTGGTAAACCAACGATATGTCGAAGAAATGGTAGTCAAATGTTGTTTTCCATCCCTATTATCAGCAATTGATGGTTTTGTTGACGGGCAAAACAGTCCATCCGTCAACTGGGAGAGTGGAACCGGTCCGGGGTTGTCTAAATAACCCAAGTCGTTTGGTATGGACCACCCTGATGAGTTTAACGGCTTCGTTGGCCGCTCTAAGGTCTCGTAAGGAAACCAAAGAGAAAATGATCTGAGCTAAATAATCTAAACTAAGGAAACTAAAAACTAATAAAACTAACTAAAATAAACTAACTAACTAAATAAAAAGAAATCAAACTAAATTAGAG